>CM066331.1:204160918-204448418 GCA_033807585.1 Hydrophis major
TATCTATCTATCTATCTATCTATCTATCTATCTATCTAAACTATCTGTTTGATCTAATCTATCTATCTATCTATCTAAACTATCTGTTTGATCTAATCTATCTATCTCATCTATTTCATCTATCTATCTATCTATCTATCTATCTATCTATCTATCTAAACTATCTGTTTGATCTAATCTATCTATCTATCTATCTATCTATCTATCTATCTATCTATCTAAACTATCTGTTTGATCTAATCTATCTATCTCATCTATGTCATCCATTTCATCTATCTATCTATCTATCTATCTATCTATCTATCTATCTATCTGTTTGATCTAATCTATCTATCTCATCTATTTCGTCTATCTTTCTATCTATCTATCCATCTATCTATCTTTCTATCTATCTAAACTATCTGTTTGATCTAATCTATCTATCTCATCTATCTATCTGTCTATCTATCTATCTATCTATCTATCTATCTATCTATCTATCTAAACTATCTGTTTGATCTAATCTATCTATCTATATATCTATCTATCTATCTAAACTATCTGTTTGATCTAATCTATCTATCTATCTATCTATCTATCTATCTATCTATCTATCTATCTATCTAAACTATCTGTTTGATCTAATCTATCTATCTGTCTATCTATCTATCTATCTATCTATCTAAACTATCTATCTATCTATCTATCTATCTATCTATCTATCTATCTATCTATCTATCTAAACTATCTGTTTGATCTAATCTATCTATCTATCTATCTATCTATCTATCTAAACTATCTGTTTGATCTAATCTATCTATCTATCTATCTATCTATCTATCTATCTATCTATCTATCAATCTATCTGTTTGATCTAATCTATCTATCTCATCTATTTTGTCTATCTATCTATCTATCTATCTATCTATCTATCTAAACTATCTGTTTGATCTAATCTATCTATCTCATCTATGTCATCCATTTCATCTATCTATCTATCTATCTATCTATCTATCTATCTATCTATCTGTTTGATCTAATCTATCTATCTCATCTATTTCGTCTATCTTTCTATCTATCTATCCATCTATCTATCTTTCTATCTATCTAAACTATCTGTTTGATCTAATCTATCTATCTCATCTATCTATCTGTCTATCTATCTATCTATCTATCTATCTATCTATCTATCTATCTATCTATCTAAACTATCTGTTTGATCTAATCTATCTATCTATATATCTATCTATCTATCTAAACTATCTGTTTGATCTAATCTATCTATCTATCTATCTATCTATCTATCTATCTAAACTATCTGTTTGATCTAATCTATCTATCTGTCTATCTATCTATCTATCTATCTATCTAAACTATCTATCTATCTATCTATCTATCTATCTATCTATCTATCTAAACTATCTGTTTGATCTAATCTATCTATCTATCTATCTATCTATCTAAACTATCTGTTTGATCTAATCTATCTATCTATCTATCTATCTATCTATCTATCTATCTATCAATCTATCTGTTTGATCTAATCTATCTATCTCATCTATTTTGTCTATCTATCTATCTATCTATCTATCTATCTATCTATCTATCTAAACTATCTGTTTGATCTAATCTATCTATCTATCTATCTATCTATCTATCTATCTATCTATCTGTTTGATCTAATCTATCTATCTATCTATCTATCTATCTATCTAAACTATCTGTTTGATCTAATCTATCTATCTATCTATCTATCTATCTATCTATCTATCTATCTATCTGTTTGATCTAATCTATCTATCTATCTATCTATCTATCTATCTATCTATCTAAACTATCTGTTTGATCTAATCTATCTATCTATCTATCTATCTATCTATCTATCTATCTAAACTATCTATCTATCTATCTATCTATCTATCTATCTAAACTATCTATCTATCTATCTATCTATCTATCTATCAATCTATCTATCAATCTATCTATCTATCTATCTATCTATCTATCTATCTATCTAAACTATCTGTTTGATCTAATCTATCTATCTCATCTATCTATCTATCTATCTATCTATCTATCTATCTATCTATCTATCTAAACTATCTGTTTGATCTAATCTATCTGTCTATCTATCTATCTATCTATCTTTCTATCTATCTAAACTATCTGTTTGATCTAATCTATCTATCTATCTATCTATCTATCTATCTATCTATCTAAACTATCTGTTTGATCTAATCTATCTATCTATCTATCTATCTATCTATCTATCTATCTAAACTATCTGTTTGATCTAATCTATCTATCTATCTATCTATCTATCTATCTATCTAAACTATCTGTTTGATCTAATCTATCTATCTATCTATCTATCTATCTATCTATCTATCTATATAAACTATCTGTTTGATCTAATCTATCTATCTATCTATCTATCTATCTATCTATCTATCTATCTAAACTATCTGTTTGATCTATCTATCTATCTATCTATCTATCTATCTATCTATCTATCTATCTATCTATCTATCTATCAATCTATCTATCTATCTATCTATCTATCTATCTATCTATCTATCTATCTAAACTATCTGTTTGATCTAATCTATCTATCTCATCTATTTCATCTATCTATCTATCTATCTATCTATCTATCTATCTATCTATCTATCTATCTATCTAAACTATCTGTTTGATCTAATCTATCTATCTATCTATCTAAACTATCTGTTTGATCTTATCTATCTATCTCATCTATTTCATCTATCTATCTATCTATCTATCTATCTATCTATCTATCTATCTAAACTATCTGTTTGATCTAATCTATCTATCTATCTATCTATCTATCTATCTATCCATCTATCTATCTAAACTATCTGTTTGATCTAATCTATCTATCTATCTATCTATCTATCTATCTATCTATCTAAACTATCTGTTTGATCTAATCTATCTATCTCATCTATTTCATCTATCTATCTATCTATCTATCTATCTATCTATCTAAACTATCTGTTTGATCTAATCTATCTATCTATCTATCTATCTATCTATCTATCTATCTATCTATCTATCTATCTAAACTATCTGTTTGATCTAATCTATCTATCTCATCTATTTCATCTATCTATCTATCTATCTATCTATCTATCTATCTATCTATCTATCTAAACTATCTGTTTGATCTAATCTATCTATCTATCTATCTATCTATCTATCTATCTAAACTATCTGTTTGATCTAATCTATCTATCTATCTATCTATCTATCTATCTATCTATCTATCTATCTATCTAAACTATCTGTTTGATCTAATCTATCTATCTCATCTATTTCATCTATCTATCTATCTATCTATCTATCTATCTATCTATCTATCTATCTAAACTATCTGTTTGATCTAATCTATCTATCTATCTATCTATCTATCTATCTATCTATCTAAACTATCTGTTTGATCTAATCTATCTATCTATCTATCTATCAATCAATCTATCTATCAATCTATCAATCTATCAATCTGTCTGTTAGATTGATAGATAGATTGATAGATAGATAGATAGATAGATAGATAGATAGATAGATAGATAGATAGATAGATAGATAGATAGATAGATAGCTGGGAAACCGAGCATCCTAGACCAATATAAATCCAAAAAATCTATGGAATTCCTGGAATTTGGCATCCAGACAAAGCCTCTGTCAACAGACACATAAAAATAAACCACATTTACACCCATTTAAAAGGGACCATTACAAATGCTAAGAAGGAAGCAAAAAGATCAGAATACATCACTGCGGGAGACAACATTCAGATTAGCAGGGATTAACACCAGGCAAACAATCAAGCAGAAAACAATACCCTAAACAGGGAACTACCAAAGAGAAAACCACAACTCCACCAACTGTGGCAGGGCAAGTGTCTATATATAAACAGGTCGGAAACCTTATACTCACCAACACTGCTGATGTTATCTAGTTGGGTAATGAAATGTCTCAAGCAAATAACCAAGGATTCCACAATTCAACCCTGATCTAAATATATTCACTTCTATTGGATAACTATGTGAATTAATGGAATAAGGAGAGAATTATGGTGTTTGATGAGACATGCAGGTATGAGAGCAGTGCTCACCAGTGCCACATTCTCTTGATGATTCCTTGCAATCCTTCGCTCTCCCTGAGTAGAGTGTGCAACAACACCAACACCTGTGCAACAACCAGAGCATACTATCTGGGCTAGGTCAAATGCTTAGGAATTCTTCTATGCACACTGCTAAGTATTTACTCAGAGTCAAGCTTTTGCTAAATAATAATGAAAAACTGGCTCAGCTAGTTTTTGCCTTGTCTCCAACTGGTCTGTTCCCAAACCTTATCAGATTTTTCTTTCATTCTTTCTTCTTTGCAACTGTGATAAGGACTCTAAAGTCAAAAAGGCAAAAAGCATGACAGAGAAACGATAAGAGTCAGTTCAGTAATTCCATCCATTCTCATTTGATATCCCAGCTCCTTTGAAGTTAATGTTTCAAATAGTTGCAATGCTACCTTCATAATTTTGAGGAAGATATCGACCATTGATCGTTGAATAGAACTGCTCCAGATGTTAATATAGTCTAATTTTAGCCGATTCCATTTTGCACAGAAGATTCGCCAATAAATTTCTTGGGCAAAACAAAATAGAAACGTTAAAAAAAAATGCACATACACCCACTCAGATCAAAGTACGCTTTGTTAGAGCATTATTCAAAGAAGATAATAAGTGCAGTTATTTCCTGTTATAAAAGACATGGTGGTTATGAAACTGCTTTAGCAAAAACTTGATTTAAAATCTATTTCTTATTAAACAGTGGGCGTTACTTGTAGGGATCTTGTTCAAGAAAGGCACAATGTCAAAAGCTATGGTTTTTAAGGACTGGTTTCCAGAGGAGGTATTCTGGAGAACCGGTAGCAAAATTTTGAGTAGTTTGGAGAACCGGCAAATCCCACCTCTGACTGGCCCCGCCCGCATCTATTCTTTGCCTCCCGAGTCCCAGCTGATTGGCTGGGTCTTTTTTTGTTGCCCTGCACAGGAGAATGGAGCTGGAAAGCAGGTTAGTAGGGTGGGGAGGAATAGGGATTTTGCAGTAACCTTCCCCCAGGAGTTGGGAGGGAATGGGGATTTTGCAGTATCCTTCTCCTGCCATGCCCACCAAGCCACGTCCACCAAGTCAAGCCACGCCCACCAAGTCATGCCCACAGAACCAGTAGTAAAAAAAATTGAATCCCACCACTGCTGGTTTCTCATTTCATAGAATCAGGCAGTGGGAAGGGACTTTAGAAATCAACAGAGTGTTTAATGCAAGGTGCCCACTGCAACTTCCCTGAGAGATGATTATTGACCCTCTATTTAAATTTAATTTGCAAAAGAGAAGCCATTAAATCCTGAGGCTATCATCGTTGAACAGGTTTGACCTTTACGGGATTTTTCCAAATATTTGTACCCTATCTGGAAAATAAAGATTTTCCAAATTTCTATACCCTTTCTTCTCTCTTCCAACTTCTGCAGAATGACATGTCAGGTATTTAAGTTATCTTCATCTTTTGGCTCTTCAAACCTGCAGGGTTTTCTTGCCATGGTGTGGAAATGAGGCATGTTCTTATTTTGGGCTATGTTTTTCACATTTCAGACACGTTACTCAGGGTTTTCAGTACAGGAACTTTCAAATATAACTAGTTGTCTAAATCGAAGTGAGTTCCCCCCTCCCTCAAAACTTGGCAACTTTAAGATGTGTGGCCTTCAATTCCCAGAATTCCCCAGCCAACATGTGATCACCCTGTGTGACCTTCCCAGCCAGCTTCCAACAAGCAAAGGCAATTTTAACAACTGCATGATTCACTTAACAACTGCAGTAACTCACTTAACAACTGTGGCAAAAACAATTGTTACATTGGGTGCAACTCACATAACAGTCGCCTTGCTTTGGAACATAAATTCTGCCCTCAATTGTCGTAGGTTAAGAACTACCTGCAATCAGGTGAATGAGTCCATGGTGTTTACGTGTGTGTGTGTGTGTGTGTGTGTTTGTGTGAATGTCTATATCTGTATCATCTGTATCTATATCTCTATATCTATAAAGGAGACTATCTGTAGCTCAAGGTTGAAATGTGGGGTCCTTGATGCTCTCTGAGCTTGGCTGTTTTCTTGCAGATGTTTCATTACCCAAACTGGGTAACATCATCAGTGCTAGTCTGGATGAAATTCTGGAAATTGAAGTCCATGCATCTACCACAGACTAGAGCTGTTGATGTTACCTAGTTTGGGTAATGAAACATCTTCAAGAAAACAACCAAGCTCAGACAGCTGCATGTGTGTGCATGCGTGTGCATACTTATGTATATCTATATCATTTATATCTGTTTGTCTCTGTCTCAATCTCTATCCCTATCCCTATCCCTATCCCTTTTTGTCTCCGTCCCCTTCCCCATCCATCTCCATCCCTGTTTCCACCTCCATTTTAATCTCCATCTCCACCTCTCCACCTCCACTTATCTCTATCCCAATCATTATCCCTATCCCTATCCCTTTCTGTCTCTGTCCTCGTCCCCATCTCCATCCCTTTCTCCATCTGTACCTCCATTTTAATCTCCATCTCCACCTCTCCACCTCCACCTATCTCTATCCCAATCATTATCCCTATCCCTATCCCTTTCTGTCTCTGTCCCCGTCCCCATCTCCATCCCTTTCTCCACCTCTACCTCCATTTTAATCTCCATCTCCACCTCTCCACCTCCACCTATCTCTATCCCAATCATTATCCCTATCCCTATCCCTTTCTGTCTCTGTCCCCGTCCCCATCTCCATCCCTTTCTCCATCTCTACCTCCATTTTAATCTCCATCTCCATTTCCACCTCCACCTCTACATCTATACCTATACCTATATTGAATGAAGGTAAATATACACGTCCCAGGATAATGTTTCAGGTTGTACAGTAATCTGAGTCAGCCATCAGAACCAGAGGTTTAGTCCTCCAAGCTTTCAGACTCGTGCTGGAGGCCATTATCAGGGAACTTCTCTCTAGCAGAGTGTTGGACCCTTTTTGGTAAAGAGAAGTTCCCTGAGGATAGGCTCCAGCACGAGTCTCAAAGCTTGGAAAACTAAACCTCTGGTTCTGATGACTGACCCAGTTTAGATCCTATATTTATATCATCTATATATCATCTATATCTATCTACCTTTACGTCTATACACAGTATACATACACACATATTGTCATGCTCCTGTCAGATTCTGAATCCAAGAAGGAAGCTGGACAGCTGACAGGGAATGGGAGTGTGGCTCCATTGGCTGTGGAGGAGGCCGGGGAAGGGTAAAGTCTGGCTGGGCAGAGCAGGGAAGAGATAGAACAAGGGAGAGGGAGTTCAGAGGAAGACCCAGCCCCACCCCCTCTTCATCCTAGGGCATGCAGGGAGGAACAGAGAAGAGAGCAACATGGGTTGCATGGCTTATGGGGGAGGAAAGGGCCCTGATTCCCTTCATTAGCCACACCTGAGAATGAGAGTTTAAAAGAAAGGCAGGCTGCATGTGGCAGGCTGTTGGGAGCAAATATGACCTTATCTTGTGTTGTTGCTGCTTATTTGTGTTCCTGGTGTCTTCCCAACCATGTGAATTTTGCCATGCCTTCAAGTCTGAAATTCTTGCTCCTGCCCTGCCAAACTAATTACTTCAGTATGGCTTGTTTGGACTTTAAGTTACAGTTTGTGTTGCTTCTGTTTTGGACTTAATTTTCTTCAGTCAAAGGCTGTTCCTGGAGAGTTTTTCTCCAGCCAGAAGGTAACCTGGACATTGGGGGCAAAGTTGGAGATAATAAAGGGACTTTATTGATTATCTGTCTGTGTTGCCTTTGTGCCATGCCCCGGGTCATCACACATACATACACATATGTGCGTGGGTATATGTGTCGGTGTATGTTTTAAGATACACAGTATTTATGTCAGTTTGAGAAAAGCTGGAATTTTTGTCCCATTTTATTTTTATTTTTTTTACTTTTCTCTAATAAATAGATGCCAGATAAAGCCATCTCTGTAGTTACAAATTTGCAAAGTGTTGAAGGGGTTAAGTATTATTTGGCATCCGATTCAGTCACATAGAATAGCAGAATGGTGTGTGTGTGTGGGGGGTTCTCTCTAGAAGGAGACACGTGGAGGTGGAAAAATATCCAACAAAGTATATACTCTCTGTGGATAACAAAGCTTGCCTACTTTTTCACAGATGTCAGTTCTGGCAATGTTCCACTGAAAATTTTGGAAAGCGTGTCAGCTATCCAGATTATTTTAGTATCTGTTGAAAAATGTGTTTGGCAGGCTTTCCAGCAGGAAAAATCGGAAGTGGATCTGAAAACATTAAAACCATTTTAATACAACTGTTAAAGATGATTGGCCTTTCAAAATATGGTGCCTCAGATCAAAATCTGTGCAAAGTAAAAGTTGAGGGTGAGGAGAAATTCAACCCTTGATCTTTCAAATGCAAATATAGCCAGACTTCCAGAGACAATAGGAAACTGGAAGGCAATTTATACATGGACATCCACGTTTTCTCCAACACTATGGAATAATTTGATTTAAAAAAAAATAGCATAAATTTTAGTCTTACCTTAAGCGTGAAATCGGGCTGGGTGGCTTTGGGACAATCACCAGGAGACTGTGGGTTCTAGTCCTGCTTTAGGCCTGAAAGCCAGCTGGGTGATTGTAGTCCACCCACCTCATAGGGTTGTTGTGGAGAAAATAGGAGGAGGAAGGAATATTGTCTGTATTCACCACTTGAATTTATTTAACAAAAATAATAGTGGGATATAAATAAATAAATCATAAAGGTACAGTCTACTTTGTATTGAATTCAAGTTGTGATGATGTCTAGCTTTTTGAGAAAGAGAGGGAAGTGGTTTGCCATTGACTTTTTCTATCTCTTATTTTTTAAAAATCCTAGTTTTGTTTATGACTCATATAAGGAGTGACCACGTTCAACTTTTCTGGACTTTTCAAGATCATTCAATTTTAACCAGACCAAAAAAATATTGTTCAAATGATAGTTTCTAAACAATTAATGTATTTGAAAAATATGAGCAATACATACAAACTGACAAAAGAGGATGCTCTTTAATAATGGGAAGAAAAATATGGATGCAAATCTCATCATGCAGGTTTCAAAATAAAAAGAAAACAGTAATATACTTTTTTTAATAGAAAAAAACATCCAGAGCTACAGGAAAAATTAGATAGCTAGATGATAGCTAGATGGATAGATAGATATAGATAGATAGATAGATAGATAGATAGATAGATAGATAGATAGATAGATAGATAGATAGATAGATTAATAGATCAATAGGTAGGTAGGTAGGTAGATAGGTAGGTAGATAGATAGTTGGATACATAGATTGATAGATATTATAGATAGATCGATAGATTGATAGATCAATAGATCAATAGGTAGGTAGATAGGTAGATAGATGGATGGATGGATGTATAGAGACTTCAAATCATGCTGTCTGTCTCTGATTACCTGCATCTATCTATCATCTATCTATCTATCTATCTATCTATCTATCTATCTATCTATCTATCTATCTATCTATCTATCGATCTATCAATGTATCTTATATCTATCTATCCATCCATCCCTCACTCCTTCCACCCAGCCATCCACCTACCTTATCTATCTATCCATCTATCTATCCATACCTACCTACCTACCTACCATCTATCTCATATCATGATTCATCTGATCCACATGGCCAAGCATGAAACCAAGTATAATCACCAAATATAACCTTTGAATGCACAGAAAAATACCAGATGTGTCAGCATTGCTTAGCCATAAGTTTTGTATGTTTTAGAATTCATCCTGAGGAATAATTGAGGTCAGCAGACAATTCGGGGAGAAAGCACTATTCTCAAGAATTTTACGTAGAACCCATAATAAAACATTGCTGGACTCTGCTCCATCTGTCCCCCTCACAAAACTAATCTGACTGTGGTGGCAGTTGGCAGGGTCGCTTCTCATGTGGCTTTTGGAAGTTCCCTTCAGTTATTTCCGAGCAGTTTTTGTACTACTGCATGTCTTTGGTTCAGGGGAACCAAGCCTCTGATTACTTCCTCTTATGCATGGGTGATGTCAGATAAACAATAGCCCCTCGCTGGCGATGAAATTAGGAATATATTTATATATATATGTAGGTCTAGCTGTGTTCGGGCCTTTTCCCATGTAAGATTAAGAGTATCTTGGCAACGTTTCGGCGAGGTCCCACTGGTGCTTTCGGCTTCGTGCCAGTGTAAGCATTGTGTGATCGGAGCTGCCATCTCTCTATAAATACTGGTGGTGGGGGCTGGTGTGCTGGGTTGGTTGGCTGCGCTGCTGCCTCTTGATTGGTTGATGGAGTTGATGTTGGTATAATGGGCTGTGTGATGGCCTTGTGAGTTTTGTTGTGGAGATATCCTGGATCTTGTGCTGTAATCTCTTGGGTCATTTGTTTTGTAGTGTAGACAGAGAGGCAAGCTGGGTGACCACAACAGCCCCAAAATACATTGCAGGGGGTTGGACTCGATGACCTTCAAGGTCCCTCCCAATTCTGACGATCCGTTATCTGTTATCTGAATCCAAAAGAAAAATGGATTCCTGCAAGAGGAAATTGAGCCGAAAAAGTGGAGTTTGCAGAGTTCCGGCAAAATCAGACTTTGCTCTCGGCATTAATATGCATAGATGTAAATATAGAAATAATTGCAATTTAAATTGTGAGTATTTATTCTGGTGGCAATTCTGTAATGGCTAAATGCTACGTGATGAATAATACTTGACTTGAAAAAGAAATAATGCATCTGTGCCCTTCTATGTGCCAGTTCAATCTGCAATAAAAGTGCTAATTGGGGAGAGACATATCGAGGCTGCTGCTTGTTCCCATCTCATTGTGGTTGTTGTGGTTGTTATTGTGTTGTTGTTGCCATTCTGGGTCAAAGTTCTCCAGCCTGAGAAAGATTTGCTGCAAATTGCCTTAGGTGTACAGATGTATAATTTTGCATTGTTTTAATTCAGTATCCGAAACAAGTTATTATTTATTGTATTCGTGTAAGAGTAATATTAATGGTTGGGTCATTAATCCTAACTCAGATTTGGGCTTCAGACAGCATTGAAAAAAATGTCTGTAAGAACGGCAAGCATGGCTCATTTTTCTAGAAATTAAGATGTTTGCAAGGAATGTTTGGAAGGCACCGGCAGAAATTTACCCAATAAATTAATGAATTAATCTACACTGTATCTACATATGGGTTGAATGCAGGGGTGGACTGCTGGAGGTTCACAGGGGTTCAGGAGAGCCCCTAGCTAAGATTCTGTGCAGTTTGGAGAACCCCCAAATCCCACTCCTGGCTGGCCCTACTCAGCCCTCCCCTCGCCTCCCCTCCCAGGAGTCCCCATGTGGCTTGTTTTGAATAGAGGTAAGTGCAGGGCATGCGCAAAAGTTTGGGAAGGCTGGAAATAGGCCCATTTCTGGCTTCCAGAGAGCCTCCAGAGCCCGGGGAGGCTGTTTTCACCCTTCTAGAGGCTCGAGGAAAGTCTCCGGAGTCCAGAAAGGGCAAAAACACCCCGCTGCCATTGTGCAGGAGGAACAGCTTGCCCTCAGAAGTTGTGGGAACACCATCACTTGAGACTCTCAAGAAGAGATCGGACTGCCATTTGTCACAAATGGTGTAGGGCACGCAGACCCATTTGTGCTGGCACGTGAGCCGCAGGTAAACTCACCTCGCTGCTCATGCGTGCACCTCATAGCTGATTTTCGGCCTGTTTGAGGCCTTTTTCGGCCTCCTAGAGGCTTGAGGAAAGCCTTTGCAGGCTGAAAAATAGGCCCATTTCATCACTTCCTGAATTTCTGGAAATACCGGAAATGACGAAATGGGCCCATTTTTCGGCCTGCAAAGCCTGCAGAAGCTTTCCTCAAGCCTCTGGGAGGCCGAAAATGAGCCAAAAATCAGCTGGAAAGCACAATGCAGGTAAGGGGGCAGCAGTGGGGAGAATTGTGTGTGCATGCATAGGGGGCATGGGGGTGCACACATTGCTTTCTGGGGCAAGTACTTGCACAATTTTTGGCACAAGAGCCCAAAAAGATTAGCCACCACTGATGTAGGGTCTCCCACTTGGGTGGGGGATTGGACTAGATGACCTCTAAGGTTCCTTCCAACTCTGATTATCTGTTATTTATCTGTTATTTTATTTAAACCCACCATGGCAATGCCCACCCCAGCCATTGGGCAGAGAACCCTTTGCTAAAATTTTTGACGCCCACCCCTAGGTAAATGAAGGATTACAACTCACAATTTTGGATTGTGTGGGAAATATAGAAGGGAGGGCCATGGATGCAAAACAGACTGATTCAAGGTTGCCAAAGGACAGAGATAACATTCCTTATGTACTTATTTATGTATATGCATAAAATATACTGAGAAGAACATGTTTGGAGGAAGATATGGTGTTTTTTATAAATTGGAGGATGAAGCATCAATAGCAATAGCACTTAGACTTATATACCACTTCATAGTGCTTTTACAGTCCTCTCTAAGCAGTTTACAGAGTTGGCATTTTGTCCTCAACAATTCAGGTCCTTATTTTACCGACTTCGGGAGGATGGAATTGATGATACTAATTTGATGGCACATAATCAATCAAGGATTCAGGAAATCCAGTGAAGCAGTCTCCGAAGGAAATTATTTTTATTACTACAGTTTGATACCAAATGAGGACTTGCATTATCGTGTTTAAAAATGTTTCAAGTTTGTCTGATCAAATTGAGCTGTGGAGAGAGAGAAAGAACTCATATCACTGGGAAAATGCAAAATTCAACCCAACAACATTGAAATAAAGTACAGCCAATTGAAGAATAACTTCCCCTGAATTTTATGCCTACTCATAGTTGCAAAATAGATAATTTAGTGCACTGATTTTGAATGTAATAAATATTGTTTGCGAGTACAGAATTTTCACATCATAACACATCTACATATATCATACTCCTAAATCACGACATCAGTTATTTTTACATAGGAAACTATAAAACAAGAAAAGGAGGGAATTGAAAAAAGAAACAAGATATAGAACATTTAAAAACCCTTCCTTCCTTCCTTCCTTCCTTCCTTCCTTCCTTCCTTCCTTCCTTCCTTCCTTCCTTCCTTCCTTCCTTCCTCCCTCCCTCCCTCCCTCCCTCCCTCCCTCCCTTCCTTCCAATAGGTAGCATGAATTATTAACAATAATATATAACTAAAGGTATTTTAATAAACAATTAATATCTATTAAGTGGTTATGCACAAGATCAATTTTAAATCACCAAGTAAAAGAAAATAACTACAACACCTTTCAAGGATGCTGTTGTGTATGTACCATAGTTAATAAAGTATGAGCTTGAGGTAAAGTGCAGCGTTCTGGCCCTGCACTTCTGATTGGCTGTTAGGCGGCCAGATTGGATTGGTTAGTTCTGAGGAATCCGATTGGCCCTTAACAGAGAATTCTTATTGGTTAAAAGAGCTAGCGTTCATAGCTTACTATTGGACAATTCTTACAAGGGTTGCCTATATAAGGCAGAGTTCACTGTTGTGTTTTGAGAAGTCACTATGCTAATAAAGAGCTGAAAGTCACTATTCAGAGGCTGTCTCCAATTACTCCGACCCATGTCCAAGTACTTAACACTGGCGACGAGGGTGGGATTCGGAGACGTCTGAACGAAAGAAGCCAGGAAGCGATACCGAGCACGTGATAAGACGATGCCAACAACGGAACCATGTCCGGTGGCATCGTACCACCCGCTCCGTTCGATCCGAACCAAGAGGATTGGGAATCCTACATGGATCGCTTCCAAATGTTTCTCGAGACGAATAACTTGAAGGACGCCACACCAGCAAAGAAGCGGGCACTGTTCCTGATGCATTGCGGCCCAGCTGTATTTAAGATGGCTAAAGCACTCGCCAAACCTCGAGAAGTGAAAGCCATGAGCTGGGATGACCTCGAACCCATCCTGAGAGACCATTATGCGCCAACCGTGCCTACACTCGTGAGACGCCATGAGTTTTATCAGAGAAACCAACGAAAAGGGGAGAGCATGGCCAATTTCGTGGCGGACCTCCGAAATTTAGGGGGTCTCTACAGGTTCGCAGATTTAGAGGAGGCACTAAAAGATCGAGTAATTCTGGGATTAGATGCACTAGGCGTGCAAAGCAAGCTGATGGCGAAAGGTGACATCAGCCTTGCTGACGCCATCGCCGAAGCCACGGCTGTGGAGGCGACTAAAAAGTTGGCTGCACAACTACGGCGAAGCCGCACTCCGGTAACACCACCGACCAGCGAAATCTTACCCAACTCAGAAGGGCAGCTCTCGACAATGCACCACGAGGACCTCTCTTCGTCGTCAGACAGCGACGAAGAAGTGGTCCATTGACTGCGGTCCGACCGGGACCCTCGCCAGAAGCCCTTACGCCCTTGCGCTGGCTGTGGAGCAAACCATGCCAGGGCCAAATGCAAATTCTGCGACGCACTCTGCCATGAGTGCGGGAAACGAGGCCACATCAGCCGGGTCTGCCGCAGCTTACCAGGACCCAGCCAGGCCTCAAAAGGGGCCAACTATCACCAATCGACAGGAAACCGTCCTGTAAGGCGAGAGCCAGTAAACCACTCCTACAGAAATCGAGCTTTGCAAAAAGAAGAGGCTCACCATACTATCACAATAGGTCACGCCTCAGTTTTGGACACTCAGAAAATCCGAGTCACGGTAGCCATCGAGAACCAGCCTTGCCACATGGAGGTCGACTCGGGATCATCCCTCTCGATGGTGTCTTGGAAGACACTCAAGCAGCTCATCCCCACAATTCAACGCCAAGACCTCCAATTTCAATGCCTCATCCTCAAGGACTACCAAGGAAATCGAATCCCCGTTGTCGGGTCCTGCCGAGTCAGAGTCTCCTTCAAGAAGCATACAGCGTACTTACCTCTAACAATCATCAATGGAGATAGGCCTAGTCTATTAGGCCTCCAATGGTTCGCGCCACTCGGCATTGAAGTGGCCAGCGTGAACCGAGTCGGTGGTTGTGAGTGGGAGGAAGACCTTATCTCTGAGTTCAGCAACGTCTTCGCGGACAGCTTAGGCGAGTATAAGGGGACCCCAATCTCATTTAGTCTAGATCAAAAGGTAGCCCCCATTCGCTTGAAGCCCCGTCGAGTTCCATTCGCTCTTAAAGCAAAGATCGACAAACAACTCGACAAGCTAATTGCTCAAGGGGTGTTGAAGCCCATCGATCACTCTCCATGGGAAACCCCTATTGTAACACCCATTAAGCCAGATGGGTCAATCTGAATTTGTGGGGACTACCGGGCCACTTTAAACTATGCCCAACAGCAGAATGCGTATCCAGTTCCAGTGGTGCAGCACCTCCTCCATTCCTTGGGGGGTGGAAAGGTTTTCGCTAAATTAGATTTAGCTCAAGCTTATCAACAACTAGCAGTGGATAAAAAAATGGCCCAAGCCCAAACAATTGTAACACACAGAGGTGCCTTTAAATGTACCCGATTGCAATTTGGAGTTAATGTAGCCCCGGGGATCTTCCAGAGCCTCATGGAAAGGTTATTACAGGGAATCAAGGGCGTGGTTCCTTATTTTGATGATGTACTAATTGCAGCCCCTACCAAAAGAATCTTGCAGGATCATTTGAAATGCGTTCTTAAAAAATTCCAAGAGGCTGGACTTTAGGTGAAAAAAAATAAATGTCACTTATATACTGACAATGTTGAGTTCCTAGGATACCGAATAGATAGCCAAGGCATTCATCCTACCGAGAGTAAATTAAAAGCCATCAAAAACGCCCCCAGACCACACAACAAGGCAGATCTTCAGGCGTTCTTAGGCCTCATTAATTTCTATAATGTGTTTTTACCGCACAAAGCAACTGTCGCTGAACCGTTACACCGATTATTAGATAAGAAAGCATTGTGGGTATGGGGGTACCAGGAAGAGCAAGCATTCCGGAAAGTTAAAAAACTGCTCACATCTGACTCTGTACTTATGCAGTATAACGAGACTTTGCCGTTAGTTATAACCTGCGATGCATCGCCTTTCGGGGTGGGCACCATTTTGAGCCATGCACTGCCTAATGGGAACGAAGCCCCTGTTGCATACTTTTCGAAGACTCTTTCACAAGCAGAGCGGAACTATGGACAAATCGATAAAGAAGCTCTCGCAATCGTTTCAGCTGTAAAGAAATTTCATGAATATGTGAATGGAAGGACATTTACCATTATAACTGACCACAAACAGTTGCTAGGGATAATAGCCGGGGACAAGCCAACCCCCTACATATTATCCCCAAGAATGACCCGATGGTCAGAATTCCTAGCTGCTTATAATTATCGCCTGCAATATCGCCCGGGGAAAGCATTCCCCACACCGATGCATTAAGCCAAACACCGCTTCCAGAGACTCTTGATGATCCGCCACCAACGGCAACTACGTTGCAGATCAAAACACTCAACTCGCCGCCTATGACCGCCCGAGACATCGCGAGAGAAACCAAACGAGACCACACCCTAGCTTGAGTCCTAGGCTGGGTAGAATGCGGATGGCCATTGGACCAAGTACCAGATGACTTTGCACCATTTAAATTTCGACAGACTGAACTTTTTTTCCAAAAAGGCTGTATCATCTGGGGCGATGTCCCAGAACGACTCCGGAAGACGCTGCTACAAGTTCTGCACGAGGGCCACCTCGGCATCGTGTGGATGAAAATGCTTACACGAAGCTACGCATGGTGGCTGGGCATGGACTGGCAAATCGAGCAGTGGGTCAAAGCGTGTGCCAATTGCCAACAAATCAGCAATGCCCCACCAAAAGCCATGCCTACTGAATGGGAGACACCACGTGGACCCTGGTCCCGAATTCACCTGGACTTCACGGGGCCAACCAAGGGCCACACCTTCCTGCTGACAGTCGACGCATACTCCAATTGGTTAGAAATTCATCGTATGACAGCTACAACTTCCGAGGCAGTGATCAAGATCCTAAACAGACTCTTTGCAACCCACAGATTGCCTGACGTCCTGGTGTCCAATAACGGGCCACAGTTTACAGCACTAATGTTCGAGCAGTACCTCGCTGACCGCGGCATTCGTCATGCTCTCACCTCGCCTGCTCACCCTGTGACCAATGGCCGAGCGGAACGCATGGTCCAATTTGTTAAAAAGACTTTGCAAAAAGTGGACTATGACAATATTGATGACAAGGTCAACCAAATTCTCTTTTTGCAACACATAACTCCACATAGTGTCACTGGCAGAACTCCCACCGAACTACTGATGGGACGAAGACTCCGCTCCCACCTCAACCGGTTGCACCCTGCTTATGAACCAGAAAAGCCAATAGGATCCAGTGGCCGCTGTCGCACCTTCCAGGTAGGAGACCTCGTTTACACACGAAACTTATCAGGCAATCCATTATGGATAGAAGCGACAGTAGTACAAGTGACCGGCCCCAAATCCTACGTAGTGAAATGCTGTGACAACAGACTGTGGAAACGGCATATCGACCAATTACGGTCACGACTCACAACGGCCAGTCAACAACTCCCCCATGACCAAACCGAGGGGGGGAGGTACAGAAGAAGATGACGATCCAGGGAACCTGCTCGAAGGGAGCGACGAACTAAGTGATACTCAGGAAATGGAGCAGGAAGGAGAATCGTTTGCACCGCAAGAAATTGCACCTGAGCAAGAAGCAGATCCACTGCCAAACAACAATCTACCTCAACAGGATTGCAACCAACCAGTCCAACGAAAATCCGAAAGACTGAAAAGACAACCGTCCTATTTAAAGGACTATATAACTACACCGTAATTAAGAAGCCAGGGGGAAGGGGTGTTGTGTATGTACCATAGTTAATAAAGTATGAGCTTGAGGTAAAGTGCAGGGTTCTGGCCCTGCACTTCTGATTGGCTGTTAGGCGACCAGATCGGATTGGTTAGTTCTGAGGAATCCGATTGGCCCTTAACAGAGGATTCTTATTGGTTAAAAGAGCTAGCGTGCATAGCTCACTATTGGACAATTCTTACAAGGGTTGCCTATATAAGGCAGAGTTCACTGTTGTTGTTTTGAGAAGTCACTATGCTAATAAAGAGCTGAAAGTCACTATTCAGAGGCCGTCTCCAATTACTCCGACCCATGTCCAATTACTTTACAGATGCAAACTGATAATTAACAAACAACAGAATTGTTGAGTTTCCTTGTAGAGGTGCTAATAGATAAATCAGACAGGTATTTTTTTAAAAAATAAAAAAATAAACAAAATTCTCAATCCATTCTCTTGTTAAGTTTATTATTTTAAAAAAATCGGTAAAAGTGACAAAACAAAGGGAACATGCCCCAAAGGATAATGAATCAGGCAATAAACTCTAATAATACATGGTTAGTCAATAATAAAGCTTAGTGTATCAGCTCTTAGGTGTTTGGAAGAAGAATGGTAGAATAACATGGAGAAATGTGAAGTTCTGTATTTGGATAGGAGCAATGAAGGGCATTAAGGGAACTCATTGCTCACCACGGGGTGTTTTTTTTGTGTGCTAAAAACTGGAAGTAAATGCTAGTTTCCAGCAAAATGTCATAAGTCACAATCTTATGGGTTACTGCAAAACATCCATAATTGTGAGCTGGTTGTTGAGAGCACAAAATGCAGTCATGTGACTGTATGGAGCGGTGGTTGGATCTTCAAAACTGGATCGTAGTTGTTTTAACCAAGCGTTTGCTTCGTTACGGTCTTGGGAAGCCTTGATCAGAACAGAAATGACAGCAGTCTTCAAATATCTGAAGGTTTGTAATATAAAAGGGGGAGGTGATTTATTATCTGTTTTCTAAAATGCAGGAGAAGAACCAATGGATAAAAACTATAAGGAAGAAGGTTGATACTGGATTCAGGAGAATGTTCTTGACTATAAGCTATCAGCCAGTGGAACAGGATGCCACGAAGTGGTGATTTTTCCTTTGGTGGGGGACTTGAATTAGAGATTGGATGGTCTTCTCTAAGAGATGCTCTAGGGGTGTCAAACTCACATTGTCACGGTGGCGTCATGTGACATATTGGGGTTTCCCCCACTTCGCTAAACTGGGAGTGGGCGTGGCCAGCATGTGATGCATCTGGTCCGTGGGCTGCGAATTTGACAGCTCTGGTCTTGTGGAACCTGCACTCAGCAGGTGGTAAGATTAGTTGACTTCTAAACCACTTGCCAACTCTGTCACTTTAAAACTGAGTGGCAAGCAGGAATACACCTTGAAGTTGGCTAGACCTAATAAAAGCATAGTATTATTGACCCTATCTTCTCTGTCCTGTCTTCTGTCTGTCTTAAAGAAGTCTTTCAAGATGAGTAAAAACAATTGTTGTTGTTTTTTTTTGATGAAGAAAACTGAGAGGAACACCTCATGACAATCAGAATTCCTACCTCAATTTTGTACATATACTCTGCTACATTGCAAAAAAAAAAAAAAAAAAAAAACACGTGGAATGTTTGCTCCAAAAACCCTGGACCAATCTTTAACTCCTTTCAGATCATGGTTTTGCTGGTTGCTACTCCGTGACTGATTCATTGTTATCAAGCTGGGTAATGAAAGGTCTGCCAGAAAACAACCAAGCTCAGAGAGCAGCGAGAACCCTAAAGGCCATAGTTCAAGGGTCTCCAACCTTGGCTCCTGGAAGCCTGGCGGACTTCAACTCCCAGAGTTCCACAGCCAGCTGGCTGTGGAATTCTGGGAGTTGAAGTCCGCCAGGCTTCCAGGAGCCAAGGTTGAAGACCCCTACCATAGTTAGTCAGTAGCTTTGGAATTAGAAGGTGGGGTGGCACAGTCTTTTAATTCATCAATAGGCACTGTGATGATCAAAAGAGACTCACCTAAAATTCCTTCTCCTTTTTGCTTTAACCACCCAGTGCCCTAGTATTTTGTTGAAATAACTTAAATGTATTAGAGCTGGAAATATGTGCTGTTTTCATTGAGTCAAGCTATCTTGGATCATGGTCTGGAATGCTTTAGATTGATTGCTCCTCAGTTCTGCTCTTATCATCCATCCAGTGGTGGGTCTCAAACTTTTTTTTTACTACCGGTTCTGTGGGTGTGGCTTGGTAGGCGTTGCAGGGGAAGGATACTATAAAATTTCCAGTCAGAGGTGGTATTTGCCAGTATTCCGAACTACTCAAAATTTCTGCTATCGGTTCCCCAGAACTGGTCAGAACCTGTTGAATACCACCTCTGCATCCATCCATCCATCCCTCTCCACTTCCAATAAAGTTTGGAGCACTCTTTGGTCAACATTTTTCCAATCCACCAGAAATCATATTTCCTTGCCCGAGGAATATATATGTAGAATCATCGTTTTTATTTTCTCCTCCTTGAATAGTTACTCATGAAGCTATTTTGGCATGCAATGGCTTTAGATATGTCCCATCTTTGGTTCCTACATCTTGTTTATTGTTCATTTCTGGAGGTTGGTCTCAGGGCTCAGCTAATTCTCTCCTTCAGGGTTCTCAGTAAAGTATCGCTTGGAAATGATATTTTTATGTCTGGAATGTTAAGTCAAGCATTTTTCAGCATTGCTGGGGAACTTTTAGTATTCTGGTATGTCTAAGTTATAATTAGAATGAAAGGAACTTTTTATGGGTCAGGGAATATACACATAAAGTTTGCAAATTTGTATTGTGCAGTTATTAAGAAACAGATTTCTTCATTTGCAAGTGTTTTGGAGCTGTTTAAATAGGTGTACACAAGACACAAATTTTTAAAGCCATGTTTTGATCCTTGCTGGATAACTGTATGCAAAACTCACCCACTCTCTATAATTAGCAGAACCCAAGATGTTGGGAGACACAACAGAGTTTTCCATTCTAGTGTTCTCAATGATATTCCAATAGAAATGCTAAAGTAGACAGAAGGATATGCAGAGCCTGCAGGTGGAGTCAAGAGAGAAACCAGTCTAGAGTTGTTATGTTCCCACAAATGGTCAAAGTCCAACCTCTCTTGAATTCCATTTTCTTATCCAGTGCCAATTTAGTGCATGCCATTAGTTGAATGGAGCAATAAATCATCTTAAACACAATGTAACATGTGATCCTGATTCTTCATGCCTGGCAATCTCTGGGATCATATGCCATTTTCTCAAACTCTTACATATATAGCCTTTCATACCAAACCAAGGGTCTGTGTTTGTCCTGATTCTGTAATAAGCGTATGTATTTGCCAATGTAGTACCCCAGGTGTAGTTTCACCCAAGGGATAATGGAGAACAGAAGTTAAATCTGTGGTCCTAAATACTTAGCCAGGTGTTCTCTAATTTGATTATTTTATTTAAATATAGTACTGAAATAAGAAACACAATAGCATAAAATGAATGTATTTTTTCCCCGTTGTATACACTGAGAGCATATGCACGAATGACAAATTCCTTGTGTGTCCAATCACATTTGGCCAATAAAGAATTCAATTCTATTCCTCTGCTGCCTATAAAGAAAACCTTTATAAAATGCTTTATCATTGGCATTTAGCACCAGCAAGATTGGCAAAGATATATCCAAATATGAGTCCAGAATGCTGGAAGTTTTGGAACAAAAACAGGGTACCTTTTTTCATATGTGGTGATTGTGCCCCAAAGCAAGGAAATACTGGGTAAAAATAAAAAAAAATGGTTACAAGAAATTATAGGTCTCCAAATTGAACTCAAACCCGAAATGTTTTTATTAGGGATAATTACAAGAGAATTCAACAAAAAAACCAAATATATTATAGTATATAGAGTGACAGTGGCAAAAATTGCCTATGTACAACATTTCAGACAAGTGATAGTCCAATCTCATCTTGAAAGTCTCTAGTGATGGAGCACCGCCAACTTCGGGAGGTAACTTGTTCCATTGATTAATTGTTTTAACTGTCAGGAAATTTCTCCTGAGTTCTAGGTTGCTTCTCTCCTTGAATTAGTTTCCATCCATTGCTTCCTGTTCTGCCTTCAAGTGCTTTGGAGATTAGCTTGATTCCCTCTTTTTTTCTGGCTGCCCCTTAGATATTGAACTCTGCTATCACGTCACCCGTAGTCATTTTTTTCATTAAACTAGACATACCCAATTCTTGCAACCATTTTTTGTATATTTTAGCCTCCAGTCCCCTAATCATCTTCCTTGTTCTTCGCTGCACTCTTTCTAGAATCTCACCAGATGAAGGATTGGATGAGATGGACCATTGGTCTAATCCTGCCTAGGCAGTTCTTGTCTTCTTTTCATTCTTCCCTGAATATCGGATAGAAAAAAATATATTATTGTCCTCTTCTTGACTTAATCACCTTCAGCGATGAGCTTAATAGAAAGCTCACATTCGGATCTCTTAAGATAAAATTACGAGATGCCTAAAAGTTGCCCTGGGGTTCCCTGGTAAGAACATCAATATATTGTTTTTCCTTCTTAGTAGCAACTGTTGCTGTGAGGGTGTTCCCTGAGCTTGGCTGTTGTCTTGCAGACATTTCATTACCCAACTAGGTAATATCATCAGTGCTAGAAGGGAGTAGGGTTTACTTTCTGTTTATATAAAAGTGGCTTGCCTTGTCAGTATTGATAGGATTATTCTTGGTGATTCCTTGATTAGAATTGATCGTTTATTCTTTGTTTGAATTGCCTGGGGTATTGTTTACTTCTTGATTGTTAGAGTCTATGTTAATCTTGGTGTTAATCTCTGTTTATATGGTGAGGAGGTGTTTTGGTCTTTTTCTTTCCTTTTTAATTTTTAATTGCCTCTTTTGAGCACAAACCCCTACTCCCTTCTAACACTGATGATGTTATCTAGTTGGGTAATGAAATGTCTGCAACAACCAAACTCAGAGAGCACTCAAGGCTCCGCAATTCAAACATGAGCTACAAATATTATCTCCTATTGCCAATGTTGCTGTTTCAGCTTGCCTCAGTTGGAGTGGTTGAAGGCCGAGATGCCTGAAGAGGATTTCAGAAATTCTCTAAGGGTTTTCAGCATATGAGTATGATTGACAAATGGGGAAACAAATCCATTTGCTTCAGCTCTGAGAGTTAAACTTAAAAGAAAATAAAACTGTAGCTATTATCTTGCAGCAGCCAACTGGGAGCGAGTCAATTGTCTTGGAAATCAATCATGGAAATGGAGCAGAATCTGCATTATCAATTATATGTCAGAAGTTTTCCTTCCTTTCCCTTATGTATGGCATGTAAAATCACCTAAATACTGTATTTAGGCTATCCGTGGCAGATCTGACAGTCTATTGTAGGGTTATTTCACATGATAATAACTCTCAAAGCTCAGAGTCTGAAATAAGCAGAAATAAGGCTCTTTTATCTTTTATACTCTTTAACACTTAAGGTGGCCTATTTTGTTGATTCTTCAGTTTGGAAGGATGGGAGTGATAGTTTACCTAGCTCAAAAATGCAAGGTTGCTAGGGAGGCTATTTTTAAAGAAATAAGAAAGCTAGCGAAAAGCGAGTGGAGAGGGGAAGAGATACCTGACAGAAATCTGACATTTGAATTCCTTTTTGTTTTTTGTTTTTTGCAACGAAAGCAAGAAACCTTCAGCAAGTTCTAAACCCAGATTTCTTTTGAACTTCTGCTGACAGAAGACATTGAAGTTGGGGGTGAACAGGGAAAGAATTAACAACGTAGATCATTGTGTTCTTGTCTGCTGACTTATATTCAGCTTTGCCCCCAAACTATTTTTTTGTGCAAGGTTCGAAGGCCTAAATAAATAAACAAATAAAGTTGCTTTTGATCTCTGGGATTTTACCTTCAAGCAAAATCTTGACTACTTGCATGAATAACATAGCAAGAGATGTCACAATAAGATCAACCTGCATGTTGCTTAGCAAATTAATCTGAACCAGAGCTTCACATAGGTGTCACCTTAAATTACACCTTCATATTTTGGGGCAGGGATCGTTTAAAGGTATTTCTTCTCTGCAAGCAATAGTTCTGTTATTAAAATAGTAATTTTATTAAACATTATTATTAGAAAGATAAGAACAAATGCAGATTAAGAAATAAAAGAAAAAGAAAAACTAGAGAAGGAAATAAAACTAGGAATATAGTAGAAAGGAAAAATAGGACTTCCCTCTCTTCATCACAACACATACGGTGGTACCTTGGTACTCAACTGCTTTGAAACTCATTGAATTTACTACTCAATCTGCGCATGGGCGCAAGGAACGGAGACGAGACAGTGAACAGTGAACTTCAACTCTTTATTAATCATTCTGAACAGAGCAAAAACCTAGGGCAGCAGCAGCCCTTTTATAGGGCAGGCTGCTGATCTAGTAACCAATGAGAAACGTGGAGTGTTAACCCCCTTAACTAATGAGAGTGGCTCGTTAACAGCCAATCAGATTCTCCTGAACGGACCAATCTGATATCACTATTATCGGCCAATCAGAAGTGCAGGATTAGAACCCTGCTTTTTCTAAAGGTTTGATAAAACTTTATTTAAGCGTTTTATTAGTTCATAACACAATCCATTTTGACACAAAATTTTTGTCAAATTTTGGTATTCATTTGTTTGGAACTCAACACACAAGCTAAAACTTGTCAGTGTTGGCTGCCTTCTGACTCACTACATTATTCCTTAGGAGAAAAATTGTTTGGTACTCATTGTTTTTGGTACTCATCGCACCTTCCAGAACCAACTAACAATGAATACTGAGGTACCACTGTATAAACAGTTTTAGTAATATATAACCTTTTCTTAAATGCAACCAATAGTTTATTCTTCCCAATCTCATCTTTTATCTGTTAACAAATCCTTAAAGTCTTGTCATGAAGTTCTAATCAGCAAAAGTTACCAGAGATGGCATTTCTATTTTAACCTTGATCAAATAAACCAACTTTATATTCTTCCCTTTTACTTTTAGCAATGAGTGTGTGGTATGGAGTATGTGTGGAAGAACTCAAGTTCTCTCCTTGTCCAGAGAGAGCTTGCACCCTGTCTCTTCCTTCTAACTATTGATGATTCCACTTTTAGCAGATTTTAGCCATTTCCCCCCCTTGAAGTTGTCTGCAAACAGTAATTCTCCAGCAGTTTCTCTCTGAGGAAGAACTTGTTCATAAAAATAGTATTTTGCTCCCTATTTTAGGCAATGGGACACTGAGAAGTCTGCTTATTGCACATTAGTTGCATCTAGTATTATTTCCAAGGATTTGGGACAGAAGAGTAGATAAAGGTGCCCATCATTAAAAAGAGGTGGTGAAGTATATTTAGAGAAAAGTCTGCAGAGTCGTCTTTCAGGAGGATGATATGAAGAACAAGATTTTCTTAGGGGGAAAAAATGTCCTGCTGAGAAATTTCAGGTAGATTTAAACATATTTCCCTGCTGTTGTCCCAAAGCTACTTTTCAAAACCCAGCTGGACTTCTTAGTCCAGTTGCCTTTTAAAGTACCTTTGAGACAGTGATGACCTGGATGGTTGAGAATCTCCAGAGATCTTTTCCCTGCTATTGTTTATTGTTGCAATGTTGGGCTAATCAGTTTGCATCTCTTTCTTTCCATGTGGTATCTGTATGGCTTTCAACGGCCTCATATTTATAAGCAGAGTCTCTGGAAATTCTAAAGACATTTAGAGTTAGCTTGGAAACGTCTGTGAGCGCGGAGACAGTCAAACAATTTACATTCTCTCTCTTTAGCATATTTTCCAATGCATTTGCGGAAGCTTTGATTGACCTTGGAAGAACTTCATATTTTCCCATCAAATGCACATTGAAGCAAAACATTATTAAGTATCCCCAAAGATTTATACTGTCAGGAATTGAACAGCTGTTTTATCCAGTTTATGCCCAACCTTATCATACTTTTTATAATTATATTAGCGGAAAGATGTAGCATTAGATCTCTGTTTTCAACCCGGCATTTACTGCCTGGTTTACTAATTAGGATGTATTTAGCTAGCACCATTATTATGTGTGATACTTTGTAGAGTTGTCCAAGCCAGGGGTCCCCAACCTCTGGTTCATGGACCAGCAATGATCCACAGCATGTCAGAAAGTGGGCCATGCAAACAAGTGAAGTCTCACCCACAGGATGCAGGAAGCATGCAAAACAAATCTCCCTCTCTTTGTTCCACAAAAACACCTCTCTCCATGGAACCAATCCCTGGTGCCCCAAAGGTTGGGGGATGCTGGTCCTAGCAAAAGAGTTCCAAGAACAAGGAGAGTGTGCTAATATTACTTAATTACTGTTTTGACCAAGGCTTTGGAGATTGTAATTATGCATGCACTTACTTTAAAAACAAGTCTTGTTTTATTGCAATGCTGGGAATTATTTTCATTCCCAGCCAGTAATGAAGCTCAAACAGTCCCTCGAGATAAGCACCCACCTTGCTTTCCTGTGAAGTGCTGCCAATAACAAAAGTGTCAAATGAGCTAGAAAGAAAACCAGTCAAAGTACAAAGAGCTTGAAGAATGCGTCTGAACTGAATGAATGACTTTGCTTCCTGCAAAGTTTTCATCATCTTTGCCTGTCCTTTATACCTTATGGGAGGGGCAGTCACCTCCCAGCCTTACTCCCAAGTCGCCCCTTTTGTTTCAGCTGGTCTCGCCTTCTAGCAGCTCTGTGCACACACGCATACTGGGAACAGGCTCCCCTGGATCCTCTGTCTTGCTGCTGCCAGACTCCAAAGGCAGCACACAACTCCCAGATGGACCTGGCCCCATCTCTGCATTGGATGCAGGACCCTCATCCGAGTCCTTTCCAGATTCCCGGACTGGTCCCCGATCTTTCCCACTGTCCGATTCCGTTGCCGTCTGCACAGGCTGCCAGCAAACCACAACAATTACCATGATTCCCTGAAAATACAACCTACCCCGAAAGAAAGTCCTAGCTTGAGTTTTACAAAGTGTGCCAAATATAAGCCCTACCCACAAAATAAACCCTAATTAAGACTTCCCCACATGCCAGGATGCAGGGGTAAAAATTAAATTAGGTTGGGGATGTGAGGGTGGAGCTGCCCTACTGCTTCCCTTCGGACAGTTGCAGCCAGGTCTCAGATATCCCAACGCCTGCCTTGCCGGCCCATTTCTTCTGCAGCTGGCAAGTCTTTCCTGAAGGCCTCTGCAGCTGATAACAGATCGATCCGGAGCTCTGTTATTGGTTGCAGAGGCCTTCAGGAAAGGCTTGCCAGCTGCCGAAGAAGTTCCTGAAAGCCTCTGTTATTGAAAAAGATGCCAGGGGCGATGCATGCAAGTGAGGTGAATCAGTGGACAACCCCCCGCCCCCCCCAAATAAGACTCGATGCCTTTTTTGGTGGCAAAAATATATAAGACCCAGTTTTATTTTCGGGAAAACATGGGTAGTATTATTTTGTAAAACACACCAAATTTAAAAAAAAACCAAACAAGTAATAGGGCACACACACACACACAGAGGTAAGGTATAGTGGCTTGACCCCACTGATTCCCAAAAGGGGTTTCTAAACCCACATCCCTGCTATTAGGGTTCCTATTGCAGAAAATCATAGATACAGGTAGCCCTTGATTTACAACCACAATTGAGCCCAAAATGTGTTAAGTGAGACATTTGTTAAATGAGTTTTTTGGGCACCATTTTACAATCTTCCCTGCCACCGTTGTTAAGTGAATCACTGCAGTTCTTAAGTTAGCATGTGAATTCTTAAGTGAAGCTGGCTTCCCCGTTGACTTTGGTTCTGAGAAGATCGCAAAAGGAGATCATGTGATCCCAGGACCATCGTAAATATGACCCAGTTGCCAAGTGTCCCAATTTTGACTACTTGATCATGGGGATGCTGCAAAGGTCGTAACTATGAAAAAAGCGGTCATAAGTTACATGCTGTTGTAATTTTGAATGGTCACAAAAAAAAAAAAACCTGTTGTAAGTCGAGGAGTATCTGTACATGCTGCCACCCCACCTCTACTCCAGAGAAATCCTAACTGTCATGGATTTACCCCACAGGAGACAAGTGCATGTTAGTCCTCAACTTATGGCCATAAGTGACCCCCAAATTTCTGTTGGTGAGTGAGACGGTTCGTGAAGCAACTGTTTGAAGTTAAAATGGCACTTTAAAAAATGTCATTTTATGACCATTTTCACACTTACAACCATTGCGGGATTCCCCAAAGTCACATGATCAAAATTCAGATGTTTTGGCAACTGGCTCATATTTATAATGGTTGCAGTGTCACGGGGTTATGGTGACCATCTCTTGTGGTTAGCTGGTAGCAGGTGCGGACGACTGAGGAGAGCGAAGACTCAGATGAAGGGCCAGGACCATTAGGGAGTGGACCGCTGCCTTCAGAAGTTGTGGGGGCTGGCAGCAGCAATGAGGAGGTTCCCGAGGAGCCTGTGCCAAGTGCACATGAGAGCAGGATTGCTCGGAGGAAAGAACAGCTGCAGCAGCACAGGTGACTCAGGAATAAGGCTGCAAGATAATGGCCCCTCCTTCAAGAAGATAAAAGCCAGCTGCGAATGGGACGCTCTTTGCAGGAAGCAAAGTCTTTTTGAAACTCGAGCCTCGTAGACATTGTAATATTTTAGTTGGTATTTGAAGACACTTGTGTTGTAAAATATTTCTAGGTAACCTTATCTGTTATTTTTGGCACAGTTTTGGCGAGGCTCATGCTTATCAAGTTCGTAAGAATCATTAAAAGGTTTCTGTTCCTTTGGTTTGTGTTTGTTTTATTGGACAAGGGTTTGGGTCAGAATACCTTCTGATGAACAGTCAGCAGGAAGTCAGATCCACTTAACAACCATGTTCCTAACTTAACAATTGCAGTGATTCACTTAATGATGATGGCACCAAGGATCGTATAAACAGGGCCAAAAAAACCCCAACTGTCTCACTGAACAACAGAAATTTTGGACTCAATTGTGGTCATAAGTCAAGGAGTCAGCTGTAATTCTTTCCATGTAAATGCTCTTCTAGGAATTACTCAACCTGTACATATTTTCCACTTTGGTGTCTGATTTAATACACGATTGTTATCCTTTCAAGAGTATCTCAGAGGTTTCCTTTTCTTCAAATAAGTGTACAGTAATTTCATTTTTCTTTTTCTTTTCCTTTTCTTTAGTGTTTTTTTTCCCCTTCTCTTTTTCTCTCTTGGAAGTTTCATGCCATTTACCTTTTGCGTTAGTATTTCCTATTGATTAGCATTTTCCCCATTAAAAAGAAAAAAAAAATGTCTGTTTATTGAGCTCTTTTGTTTGTCTTTTCAAGAGCTGAAACAAAAGCCACCAAACCTTGCCGAGGGACACATTTGCATGCGGTGAGCATTGCCCAAGGAAAAAGTAATTGCTGATGCATATTTATGTGGCACAAATTTGCCATTTGTTTATGCATAAAATTATCAATAGTGCAGGGCGGCCCAGCCGTAGAAAATGGTGACCTTTTTAGCTTAATAAATAGAAATCAGCTGTTATTGTGAAGAGATCAGCCATTTATACGGTGTTATGGGATGTTGCTGAAAAGAATGTAGATTGGGGCTGGCAATATCATTAAAAGGAAGGCCACTGACCCTTTTGGTGCAGTCTATTATATTTTTATCTAATAGGGGATAAATGACTCAGGTTGGGAAACAGATTGCAAGCCACCCTCTACTCATAACCGTGGCAGTGCTGAATAGAGAACAAACTTATTATTGACATGTTAGGAGCCAATGTGATATACTGGTTAAAAAATAGTGGACTGGCACTGGGGAGAACCGATTTCTACTCCCCTTTCAACCACAGAAATGTTGTGGTTCACCAGCAGTCTGTACAGACAGTAGCAGAATTGGACAGTGGGGTAGAACGGGGACCAGTCCGGGAGTCTGGAGAGGACTCGGATGAGGGTCCTGCATCTGATGCAGGGATGGGGCCAGGACCATCTGGGAGTGGGTGCTGCTTCCTTCTGGAGTCTAGCAGCAGTGAGGCAGAGGAACAAGGGGAGCCTGTTCCCAGTGCGTGTGTGTGCGCAGAGCTGCCAGAAGGCAAGAGCAGCTGAGACAAAAGGGCCAACTCAGGAGTAAGGCTTGGAGGCGATGGCCCCTCCCATAAGGTATAAAGGACAGGCAAAGGTGAAGAAACCTTTGCAGGAAGCAAAGTCGTTCGTTCGGTTCAGATTAATCCTTGAAGCTCTGTGTGGACTTTGCACTTTGGTTGTTTTTTTATAATTCATTTGGCATTCTAGTTGTTGGCAGCAATTCAAAGGAAAGAAAGGTGGGTGCTTATCTTGAAGGGACTCTTTGGGACTCATTACCAGCTGGGAATGAACATAATTCTCAGCATTGAAATAAAACAAGAGTTGTTTTAATGAAGGGTGTGCTTAATTCTGGAGAACTGGTAACAGACATTTTGAATAGTTTGGAGAGGAGGAACCCAGTTTCTGGTCTCTTTTAACCACAGAAGCTCACTGGGTGAATTTGGGTCAGTTCCTCTTTCTCAGCCCAACTCAATTCACAAGAGTTTTAGTGAAAACTGGCAGGAGGAACCACTTTCTAGTGCCTTGAGCTCTTGAACAAAAGCCAGGATATAGAATTAATTAATTAATTAATCAAGTAAACAATCATTCCAGAATGATGTCTCTGTTGTAGACAATAACTGTTTTGATAACGAATGTGCCAGTGGTGGGATTCAATTTTTTTTACTTTTGATTCTGTGGGTGTGGCTTGGTGGGCATGGCAGTGGAAGGATACTATAAAATCCCCATTCCCTTCCCTTCCCACCCCACTAACCTGCTTTCCAGTTCCGTTCTCCTATGCAGGGCAACAAAAGCAGATCCAGCCAATCAGCTGGGACTCGGGAGGCAGAGAATAGATGGGGAGTGGAGCCAGTCAGAGGTGGGATTTGCCGGTTCTCTGAATTACTCAAAATTTCCACTACCGGTTCTCCAGAACTAGTGAGTACTTGCTGAATGCCATCTCTGGAATGTGCTAATTAAAGAGATGCAAAAGGATATATCTAAATTTGTGAGGCAGAGGGAAAGGCCGAGAGTTAAATCTAAGTATTTTTACAAGGTGAAAAAAAGAAAGGAAAGAAGAATTGGGTTTACTTGACCTGAAATTGCATTATGTAGCTTCTGGTTTGGTTTGGATGAAACAAGAGGAGATCTGGCTGGCATGGATACTTGTGGTAAGAGAAAGTCAAGGTTAATGTAGATATATTTTTTTAAAAAAAATCATTATGTTCCATGTAGAGAATACAGAACAGATACAAACCAAGGCTATGCTCAAAATATCTTTATGGCGCTCAGCAGAAAGCTTTTTACAGGCAAAAAATAATAGGCAAAGATAAATGGTTAACGTATCATGAGACACTAGACCTGTGGAAAATTTCTATCCTGAGGTCTCCTTGTGAGAAGCAGCCACCTGGAGCATAAGTAGGTGATTTCCTGTTTTTTCCTTACCTGGGCAGGTTCCTTCAGACTTGTCTGCTTGCTGGTTCAATGACTTTTGGTCACTGCTGCAACAGCAGGTCTGTTCATTGAGACACATACTAATTTACTATTCTTCATTGTCCCAAAGGAGGTTTTTCAAGAAGCAACTGGACTTTCTGGTTTTTCTTTGAAGATGTTTTGCTTCTTATCGAAGAAGCTTCTTCAGCTCCTGTTACTCAGGAGTCCTCAAATTTGGCAACTGAGTTGGCTGAGGAATTCTGGGAATTGAAATCCACAAGTCTTAACGTTGCCAAGTTTGGAGGCCTCTGCTATTACCTATTCTTCACTCAGAAGTCCCAGCCTGTGAGTTCCTGCTGATCTGCCATCCAAGTACTAAACAGTTCCAAGAGTTTTTTTGAGATCCACCAAGATCAGTTAGATACTGTCATCTGTTGTGACAAAAAGTATCATGCAGTAAAAATAAAAACAATCAGCAAGCACAGCCTTGTTCCTTTCACACATGAGCTAATTTGCAGTGCAACGTGTTGTGGGAAACCCATCCATTGTCTTAGCATTTGCAGATATCGAGGTATCACATTAAACCATAATATGTTATATTTGAACGTAGCACATCATGACAATGAGACATTGTGCTTTTGTGAATCTTGATTTTCAGAACAAAAGAAGTTGTATGAAGCTAGCTATTGAATTATCACGCATTTGGGAATACAGCTAAAATGTGGCAGACATTCTCGTTCTTGTTTTATATGAAGCATATTAATCACTTCTCAAATATTTTGCAGAACAACGATAGGTCAAGTTTCCTTCAAATTTTGTTGTTTCCTTGTGGTAACTGAGAACTAACCATGCATTTTCTTGATGGCATCACAATTTCCATTGTGGTCTTCTGGGTTGCTTTTGAATTTCCTAGTGTACCCTACAGGTGTAGCATTCTGTGGTAGCTTCATGTGCAGAGGTGGTATTCAGCAGGTTCTGACCAGTTCTGGAAAACTGGTAGTGGAAATTTTGAGTAGTTTGGAGAACTGGCAAATACCACCTCTGACTGGCCCCACCCCCATCTATTCTCTGCCTCCTGAGTCCCAGCTGATTGGCTGGGTCTTCTTTTGTTGCCCTACACAGGAGAACAGAGCTGGAAAGCAGGTTAGTGGGGTGAGGAGGGAATGGGATTTTGCAGTAATCTTCCCCTGCCATGCCCACCAAACCAAGCCAAGCAAGCCCATCCAGCCATGCCCACGGAACTGGTAGTAATTTTTTTTGAATCCCAACACTGCTCACGTGCAAGTATGGGAGATCTGACATAGCTTCAAAATTAAGACAAGACCTGCCAGATGGTGTCTCTGTTGAAGCACAAGGCTAAATAGAACTATATAAAAAAGAGAGAGAGAGAGAGAGTGACCACTATATTTGGGGAATGTTTAGCTAATGGAAGAGTTGTTCCATATTCCAACAGAAGTTCCAGAAGTTTATTCCAGAAGTTGTGGGTGGTCCATCACTGGAGGTCTTTAGAAAGACATGGGACAACCATTTGTCTGAAATGGTATACAGGGGATTGGACTAGTGGACCTTCAAAGTCTCTTTCAACTCTGTTATCATGTTCTAATTCTGTTCTGTTCAAATAAGAGATTCCATGGAAAAGCTGAGCAAGAATTCAGATGGGGAGAAATACCATGGATAGCTCCGAAGTAGGAAACCTGGGGGCAGAATGATGCTATTTTTCTGATAAGACATGGGAATAAAGTTCTTACAGGAGGGAGCAGCAGAGATAATCTGTACCCAGGTCTGATTCAATATTTATTTATTCTGTGCACCTATAAATTGACAACCTATAAATCAACACTTCTCTAAGAGAAGTATCCTGCCTAACCTTTTGACTAGGTATGAATTTCTTTTTCTACGTAACCATTAAATGATACATCCTTATTTATACTCGACCCGAGTTAATATTAGGCCTCTCCAAAGGACTAACCAGCACAGATGGAAAGTGGGCTATAAACCAATGCACAATAAAAGTATTGATTGATTGATTTTTCACATTTCTTAAGGACAGTCTCTCAGACAGACACATCTATACCTATCTAGCTCCATCTCCATCTCTATCATCTCCATTTATATCTATCCTATAAATATGCAATATAAATAAAACATCACTGAATGTTTTCCTGTGATTTAAACTCTTTATAAATAGGAATCTAGCAGAACAAATTAACCATTCACTGAATTTAAAATCCTGCTACATTTCTCTGTCCAAAAATCAGATTTGATTAACTTGAGACATTTAAAATGGTATCCCTATTCTTTTATCTCTATCTCTATCTCTATCTCTATCTCTATCTCTATCTCTATCTCTATCTCTATCTCTATCTCTATCTCTATATCTATCTATCAATCTATCTATCTATCTATCTATCTATCTATCTATCTATCTATCTATCTATCTATCTATCTATCTATCTGTCTATCTCCCTCCCTCCCTCCCTCCTCTCTCTCTCTTTCACACACACACACACATACACTTTTCTCTATATCTCTCTATCTTATCTATCTCTGTCTCTGTCTCTCTCCCTATCTATCTATCCCTCTCCCTCCCTCTCTTTCTCACACACACATCATCGATCTACCAAATTTAGAACCTTCCCATTTCCTTCACAGATGACTCTAGGCAGTGTTCCTATACAGTATTAAAAACATAAAAACTGAATATAAAACCCCTCTTCTCATGTGGGTCCATGTTTGCACAAACCATTCTAAATTCAGCACTATTCATTTAATCTTTGTATCTAACATAAGATAGTCCTTGACTTATGACCACAATTGAGCCCAAAATGTATGCCGTTAAGTGAGAACTTGTTAAGTGAGTTTTGCCCCATTTTATGACATTTTTTGCCGCAATTATCAAATGAATTACTGCAGTTGATAAGTTAGTGACCTGGTTGTTAAGTGACTCTAGCTTCCCCAATGACTTTGCTCCTCAGATGGTCACAAGAAACAATCACATGATCATAAATATGAACCTGTGGCCAACTGGCTGAATTTTGATCACATGATCCTGGAGATGCTGTGGAAAATGATCATAAGTCATTTTTTTCAGCACCGTTGTAACTTTAAACGTTCATTAAATGAACTGTTGTAAGTCGAGGATTGCCTGTATTACAGAAAATACCAGCTTGCGGTTGTATGATTCAAACTGTTAGCATCCTGAAGGGGCCCCCTTTCTTTGGACCTTCGCACTGAACTATGGCAAGCAGATATTTGAATATATCATCACATATGAGAGCTTTCTGAGTCACCTTTAACTCCTACCTTCAATTAATCAGAATTTATATTTAGGTGGATTTTTACACATTTTCAGTCTTCTCTGGAATCACCAACTGAAACCACAATGTGCCTTATTTCTACAACTTGCAGAACTGTTTTGAAATAATTAAAGGTCACGGAGAAAAACAGCTGACTTGGAGCTTGACTCCAAGGCCTTTGGTGTAAGAGAGGAGGTCACCAGTCTCTGGAAATGAACCTCTCCATGTTTGTTTTCTGATATGACAATTGTCAAAACTGAACGATGTTCAAAAGAGATGAACTTGAATTCTGTGGGTGAATATTGCTCTCAACAAGTAAAAGTGTAAATCTGTGAGCCTTGGCTTTCAGCCTTGATAATTAGTTTAGAAATAATCATGTATGATGACCCGGGGCGTGGCACAAAAGCAACAAAGTCACAAAAGTAAGTAAAATCCCTTTAATACCTCCAACTTGGCTCCCAATGTCCAGTTATCATTGGCTGGAGAAAACACTCTCCCAAGAACAGTTTTTAAAGGGAAGAAATTCAGTCCGAACCCAAAGTACATATAAATTATAAATAAAAACCAACACAAACCACGCTGCAGCAATTAACGAGACAGGGCAGGAAAAGGAATTGCAGAATGCAAAAGATAACTAAATACACACAGTTGGGAGGACACCAGAACCCAGATAAGACGTGACAAACAAAGATAATGCATGCTTTGCTTCCAGCAAGATGTTCTGCACAGACACCCTTTCTATCCTGTTTTCCCAGCTGCAGCTAATGAAGGGAATCAGGGCCTCTTTCTCCCCTGTAACCCACCTTGCTCACTTATCCATTCCTCCCTGTGTGCCCTAGAATGAAGAGGTGGGCCTGTGTCTTCCTCTGAATGCCCAGCTGGACTGTAACCTTCCCCAGTTTCCTCCACAGCCACCAGAGCCACACTCCCACTCCCTGTCAGCTGTTCAACTTCCCCCTCAGAATCAGATTCCAACAGGGGAATGACATCATGCTTATACAAAAAAAGCCTTTTCAGAATCAATCCAGCTATCTGTAGATCTGTCAATCTATCTGACTATCTGCCTGCCTCGTTAGCTAACTAGCTAGATAGTTATCTTCTAGCTATCTGTTATTAAGGTAAATATAAGAAGTTAGTGAATGTCAAGATTGAACAGCCATTTAGTCTCAGATAACATACTCATGACAGCAAATATTTCATGTGATTTCCATTATTTATGGTTGCATTTTCCATGTCATGCTTTCCTAAATTGTTCTCTTACAGATTTGTTGGGCTTTAAGTCCATGCTTGGGCTAAAATTTCCCCAACAGACAGGCAACTTATGAAGAGATAAGTGTGCAACTCAATGAATCCCTTTGCTCTCCTTCAAACATTACCTCAGGAGGCAAGTAATCCCATGGTAAAATCTGTGTATATGACAGTAGGATAGGGATTTTGAAGAACCTCATTAATACCACCTAAGTGGGAAGATTGGAGCACATGAATTACATTCTTGCAAACATAAGTTTCCAACTAAGTAGCTCTGCCCAAGTTTGGGGGAAAAAGAGACTAAAAAAATAGGTTCTTGGATGGTCACCACCAACCAAAATGAAGCACTGAAATTTCCTGGAAGAATGAACTTATTTTTGATCTTCATCCTTGCTTTTAAAATGAGAACCTAATGGAGGTAGATCATTTGTTTGGTGTGATCTTCCTTTGAGCTGGATCATTTTTAATCTTCTTTTCCAGTAAATAAAATTGGAAGATACTTATATTAGCTGGCCTTGTAGTAAGTCTGATTCATTGCAATCTATGTAAAAACCAGGTTTTCACTGTTAGTGAGTTTTCACAGTTAAACAATGGCCACTTGGCAAGGGTGAATTTTGAAACAGATTATAGCATTAGACTTTCTGTGGAGTTATTTGAGGATAGTTGTATTCAGGAGCTGGAGAGAAAGCAAATACGGTCATTGAAAAACTTATGACAAATTCTTTGATGGTCCTTTAGTTGTAGTCAGCTAAGAGCAAGATCTCAAATGGCCAGAGAAGGAAAGCATTGGCCATTTAATACCAGGGCTGCTGTTTAGCCAATCTAATCTAACATAATAGAGAGAGTCCCAAACTGTCAGTGCAGAAGCTTCTGCACAATTAGATTGCAAATCCTTTGAGTGGAGAACTTTTGCCTGAGGTTAAGTTGCCCATTCCACATAAATTTGAAGATGTGAACTTTTGTTTTCATGTTTCATGTTATCTCTGGAGGGATGGGGGTACTCATTTGAGCAGAAGGAATGGAAAAGGAAAGTATTGACTGTCCTGCCCCTGGTGGAGACTGACTCGGAGGGAGAGGAGGAACAGCCGAGCCGACAGGGAGTGGAAGTGTGGCTCCGGAGGTTGTGGAGGAGGCTGGGGAAGGGCAGAGGCTGGCTGGGCAGTCAGAGGAGGACCCAGGCCCATTCCCTCTCCATCCTAGGGCATGTAGGGAGGAGTGGATAAGGGAGAGATGTGGTCTCTTCGGGAGGAGAGGGCCTTGATCTTCTTCATGGGCTACAGGTGTGACAGCTGAATAAGAGTTTGGACCTGCGTACTGGCAAACACTGGAAACAAATCGTGTAAATATCTCTAGTTCATAGTTCCTCTCTGAGTTCGGCTTCCTTCCCAGTGTGTGTTATCTGTAGACATACTCCAGCTCTTATCTTGCCTGGTTTGTGTTACTTTTTTCCTTCTTGGTGTACCTGTGTGGGAGTTGGTTTTTTTTTTGGGGGGGGGGGGTTCTTCCATCAAAGATATTCGGAGCTTGGAAGCAAAGTGAAGGAATAAAAGAGGCTCCACCTGTTTTCTGTGACTGTGTTTGTTTTGTATCCCACCCTAGGTCATCACAGATGTTTTCTTGAGGGATTTCGTCTTGAGTCTAAAAATTGGGACTCAGAACATGAAATTATGCCGCTTCCTCTCTGCTTTTCTTTGCAGCAGGGCACAAGTCCTTAATTATGACTACAAAGTGGCCCCCATTTCTTAACAACAGACAGTTGTTAAGTGAGATTTGCCTCATTTTATGACCTTTCTTGTCATAGTTGTTAGATAATCACTTGTTGTTGAGTTAGTTAACACGATTGTTATGTGATTAACTTTGCTTATCAGAAGGTGGCAAAAGGTAATCACATGACTTTGGGACACTGCATTGGTCATAAATATGAAGCAGTTGCCAAGCATCTAAATTTTGATCACATGTAACTATGTAACTATGGAGATGCTGCAATGGTTGTGTGAAAAATGATCTTAAGACACTTTTTGCAGTGCCATTGTCACTAAACAAAAGTTGTAAGTCAAAAACTACCTATATTAGAACATAGAATAATAAACTTGGAAGGGACCTTAGAGGTCTTCTAGTCCAACCTGCTGTGCCATCCCAGGCAAACGGCTGTCTGGTCTGTTCTTGAACATCTCCAGTGATGGAACACCTACAACTTTTGAAGGCAAGCCATTCCACTAATTAATTGTTCTCATTGTCAGGAAATTAAGTGATGGTAGATTGAATTTAAAGGCTTTGACTAACATTGCCTAGTGAAAAATATATTATTCCAATGTTCCATAACATATACAGATTCAAGATATTTTAAGTAGATTACTGAAAGAATAAGACTCCTTTTTCTTTTTCTTTTTCCATGAAAGGATCTCATGAATAAAATCTCCACATTGCCTTCTCTTTGGTCAGATGGATTCTCTAATTTCCATTCACAAACATAGTGTATCGGCAGATAGGAAAATTAATCAATGCGAACTCCTGCATACTTATTCTTGTTTCTGGAAGCCCAACTCAAGTGATGCAATTCTGGGCAGATTAAAAGAAACATCTAAGATCATAGCAACAATCAACATTCATAAGCCATAATAGGCAAGTTGGCTCACATTCATAGCTTTCTTGGCACTGGTTCTCAGGTGGTGATAAAAGGTCAGCAGAATCAGGTACAAGTGAACATTGGAACAAGGGAGGAGATTGTTTCCAATGACTGGCACCCACTAGTGAAAAATACATGTCACCCGGTTCAGTTGTGTGGAAACTCAAAATGTGTTCTTCTAGTAGAACAGTGGGCAGCCATCCATAGAGAGAAGTGATCACACAAATACATATATTAGAGAAGGGGTGTCAAACTTCAGGCCCAGTGGGCCATCCTGATCTACCCAATGCGAAGAGGAAAGATCGGTCCAGCAGTTTGGGGAGTGGCCTCAAGCTAGCCACACCCACCCACTTGGCTATGCCCACCCAGTCAGCCACACCCACCCAGTCCGCCACACCCATCTGGTACCCCAAAGGTCCACGTATTTTCAAGTGACCAAGGTTGAGAAATAACTAGTGTAGACTGAAGGTGTACAACTTGGGGTGCCAATGATATATGTCATGATCATTTAGAGATTTCACCACATGGCTCGTGCAAGAAAAGAAAAGGACTCAAGTGTTCTTGATAGGACAGAAAAACATAGGCAGAAGTAGAGAGAGAAGGGGGAAAAAAAAATAATTAAGATCTTATTTTCCCAGCTCAGAATAATGCACTCTCATTTTCACTCGTGTAACTTGGTTAACAATTCCTCGATTCAGCGTTGAGAGCCTTTTTCATCTTTGAACTATTTTATTTCTGAACAGCAAAGAATGTTGCCTTTTGTGCAGGGACCCTAATAACAACAACAACAACAATCACGTTCATTATTAAGGCCTCAAGACTGCATGCAAGGCAGAAAGAATTCAACCATTATTTCTGGTGTAAAAGGTTTGTGAACAGCATCATTTCCCTAGAAGCTTTTTTTTTCTCCAGTCTAATAACTTCCTGGAATAATGACTTCAAATGGTTTTTGAGAAAAGAAATGTTGTCTTATCTTAAGCAGGAAGTAAGTCTAATTTTGATTGGCTGTCAAGTCACTGCTTGGTTAAACTATAACTGCCTGTGGAGTAGAAATATCCATGTTTTTATTCTGTTAAAATAGTAATAATCACAATAATAATTCAAGAGATTCTGAAAGTATTTAGTTTTTAGTGGAGCGACTTGCCTTCAGATTAGAATAGAATAGAATTCTTTATTGGCCAACTGTGATTGGACACACAAGGAATTTGTCTGGTGCAAATGCTCGCAGTGTACATAAAAGAAAAGATTCATTCATCAAGAATCAAGAATCATAAGGTACAACACTTAATAATAGTCATAGGGTACAATAAGCAATCAAATCATACTAGGAAACAGTCAATATAAATCGTAAGGATACAAACGACCAAGTTACAGTCATACAGTCACAAGTGGGAGTGGATGGGTGATGAGGAGTGATGAGAAGATTAATAGTAATAGTAGTGTACACTTTGTAAATAGTTGAACAGTGTTGAGGGAATTATTTGTTTAGCAGAGTGATGGCATTCGAGGAAAAACTGTCCTTGTGCCTAGTTGTTCTGGTGTGTAATGCTTTATAGCATCGTTTTGAGGGAAGGAGTTGAAACAGTTTATGTCCAGGATGTGAGGGGTCTGTAGATATTTTCACAGTCCTCTTTTTGACTCGTGCAGTATACAGGTCCTCAATGAAAGGCAGATTGGTAGTAATTGTTTTCTCTGCAGTCCTAATTATCCTCTGAAGTCTGGGTCTGTCCTGTTGGGTTTGTTGAACCAAACCAGACAGTTACAGAGGTGCAGATGACAGACTCAGTAATTCCTCTGTAGAATGGGATCAGCAACTCCTTGGGCAGTTTGAGCTTTCTGAGTTGGCACAGAAGTTATGGAGGTTTTTAAGAAGAGATTGGACAACCGTTTGTCTGGAATGGTAGATGTAGTCCTCAACTTACACCAGTTCACTTAGTGACTGTTCAAAGTTACAGCAGCACTGAAAAACGTGCCTTCTGATGGTTTTTCACAGTTATGACCTTTGATCAGGATCCTGTGATCAAAATCAGATGCTTGGCAACTGATTCATATTTATAACCGTAGCTGTAATCATATAATAATCTTTTGTGACCTTCTGAAAAGCAAAGTCAATGGGGAAGCTAGATTCACTTAACAACTAGGCTATTAACTTATCAAATGCAGCAACTCACTTAACAAACAAGGCAAAAAAGTTCATAAAATGGGGCAAAACCCACTTAACAAAGGTCTCACTTAACAACAGAAATGTTGGGCTCAAAAGCTTGAGCGGGGGTTGGACTAGAAGACCTCCAAGGTCCCTCCCAACTTTGGTATTCTGATATTCATAGTAATATAATGACTTTGATGATGGCCATTTTACTAGCTTTTAATTCTATTATGGGAGTATTCTTTTGAATAGGATGTTCTTCATTTTTCTTCAGAAAAATGTTTCTTTTTTAAATAAAAAAAATTTAAAAAAGTATTTTTAATTAAAAAAAATTAAAAAAATTAACAAAAGTAAAAAGCAGAAGCAGCAGATTGAAAAGCAAAGGGGTTGCTTTTCTTCGCTAGATACAATATTGGAATTTTGCGTACTTGAAATTTGAAGTGCTACGAATTTTCCATTATTCTCAGGATCAGGGCTGATATTTCATATTCTGAAATATGACATGCTTTTGAAGACACATTTTCCTGCCTCAAAATTTTTTGCATATCCTGTTTGCTTGCATCAATCCTTGCCTGACTAAGTTCACACACCATGCTAAACTGCAAATCCAGGTTAACAAGACCCAGTTACAGGGTTCACATAACACGTTTTTTCCAAATCAGTGAATAATAAGATGGCATGGCCGGTTTGCCTGGCTCATACATGTGGAAAAGGGGCTAAATTCCTACCAAATGGGAATTAAACTTTCCATTTTAGCCTCCTCCGTCATTTTTGGGTGGGCTTATCTCGCTTGCGTAGAACATTGAGTGATATGCTGCCTTTTCAAACTATTCAGAAATAATAACTTGAAAAGGATCAGATTCTCATTAAAGGACCACAGGGATAAATTGTCGCCAGTATTGTTTTTCATTATGGTATTTGCATATTCAACAGTGGGACTTCCCCCAAACCCCATACTCCCCCCATACTTCTTCTCTTTTCAGAGAAGAAGTATGCAAATCTCACAAGAACTGAAAGTGTGTCTCAATTTGTTACCACCACCAACACTCCCCGAGATTGCAGGGGGAAAAAAGAGCAAACATTGCACTAAGAGCCTTGAAATCTATGCTTAATATATTTCTTTATTTTTCCCAAGACTCCAGAGTATGCTATGGAGCTACGGTAAGCCCCTTGGTCCAAGAGTTCAGAGATTGTCTCACAGTGAGGAAATAAGGCAATAAACACATTTGCAAAAAGCAAGTAGCTGGCCAATGCCTGGAACTCACTACCTGACTCTGTTATTTCAACCTCAAACCCCCAAAACTTTAACCTCAAACTGTCTATTGTGGACCTCAACCCATTCCTAAGAGGTCTGTAAGGGGGATTGCATAAGCACACAGCATGCCTACCATCCCTGTCCTACTGTTCCCATTTATTCGTACTCATTTATTATGTATACACTTATTATACCTGTTTATATTTATATGCTTATATGTTGTGTTCATACTGACACTTTTTTCTCATAGATGCTTGATAAACTAAACTAAATCAATAAAAATAAACCTCCAGGAATTAACTGAAAAATAATTAAGCTTCAGGCATCTCCCCAAGCAGCTTGATCAAAAACACCCCGAATTTCCCATTTTAAACTGGTTCTAAGTTATTCTCCAGCACATATTGGTGTGGGCATATATTGGTGTAGGTACGTTGGTGCATGCATAAGCACACCAACGTGCCTACTGTCCCTGTCCTATTGTTTCCTTTTTATTTTTCTTATATGTGTCCATTTCATGTATTCATAACTATGTTTATACTTATACCTGTTATTTTATAATTGCTTGACAAATAAACAAACAAACAAACAAACATATTCCTCGTAGGCAGAGCCGGGGAAGAAAAACGGCATGGAAGTTTCCTTTTTTCCTGATCTCAGATATGGCTGAGAAAGTTGTCAGAGATCAACCTTTACAAAAAGAAAATCCCTCCCTTCAGGTGAAACGAACATCTCAATAAAAGTGCCTTTAAGGGGAATAAATAAATAAATAAAACAAGGCATCGTCGATGTTGTTCGACCTCAAAAATCAAAGTGCCGGATTATCTTTTTTTTCCTCACCCAACTTTCATTTAATTCACAGCTTGCTCTATTAGAAGAGGAAAGAGGAGAACTGAGGTGGATGGTGAGAGGAAGAACATTTCCAATGTCTCTTCCCCCTCCCACCTTTCCTTGTCTTTTCTTTTCATGAGCTGACCAAGGAGATGAAATCTGGGCAGCTTAATTACCATTCTGAGCCAACTGCCTGGCCTTTGATATGGAAATCCCATTTTTAACTCTAGATCTGCTGTTTCTGTCTTTTCTGGCCTAACCTGGATTTTAAGCAGCATTGTGGAACACCTGATAGGAAGAGCCGGTGAGAATATCAAGCCCTGAAGGAACTTTGGGCTTGTGGTGATGTTAGTCTTCCTCTTTAGGAAGTAAACAGGCGTTGGGAGCTTCGGGAATGGATATTTCCTACCTCTGTGATGGACTGATGTCTTCGGTACCCCCACTGTTGCCCCCCCCTCCTGCTCAAGTTTCTTATGGGCCTTGGCTTAGATTGAATGGGAAGGAAAGAGAATCAGCGAAAGGATAAGAGCTGACATGTAACAGTTACCCTGTTATTGTCGCCTGTCTGCTTCCCAGCTCTGCTATAATTATTAATTGCACTTGTCAACTGTCATTAATTGCTCTTTCGCATCCCTGTCTTCGGGTAGTTAGACAGAACAGCCTCATTGCTGTTATTGTTTGGAGCGGCCCTTTGTTGAGAAAGATGACAACTGCTAATGGAAATACCTTGAAATATCACCTTTCTGAGGGAAAAAAAAGAAAGGGATACGTCTCTCTTGCCAGGCTGGTTCGGGCAGAATGGCTTCTTTTGAATGAAGGAGGGGAGTCCTCTAGAAGTCATTTATCTGACTATAACTCTTGAAGAGCTGGCACTCCCAAATCATAAAATGATCAACTAGAACATAAAACAAATTGCCACAAACAAGCCAACACTTGAAACAGTTATCCTGGAGAGGTTCACAAATCCTTCTTTACCAACGCTCGGAGAGAAGGCGGAATGGATAGCCTTAAAAACAACAACAAAAGCAGTGCTAGGCCTCGACCTAGGACCACAAGGATCCCCCCCCCAAATTTTTTTTGCCACTCAGTGAGATAGTGGTTCAGTGAATTTTGCTCCATGTTATGACTTTCCTGCCTCCATTGTTAAGTGAATCCCTGCATTTATGACATTGGTAACGGGGTGGTTCAGTGAATCTGGCTTCCCCATTGACTTTGCTTGTCAAGAGCTGAAGAAGCTTCTTGGAATGAGAAGTGAAATGTATTCAAAGAAAAACAAGAAAGTCCAGTTGCTCCTTGGGGAAAAAAAGCATCTTTGGGACAACCATGACCTGGATGATTGACAATCACCATAGACATTTGTCAGAGCATTTGCAGTGTGGCTACTATTACGAAACAACCCAGGAGTAAAATCTAGCACACAAAGAGGTTAACAGAGGTTTATATACAATAGTTATATACAGAAATATATGTGGCAGGCAAAATACATTATTAACTCTACGCAGAGAAAACTCTGCTCCAGATAACGGACACAAGGAGAGAGAACCAAGCCCTTTAATGGCTGCCTTTATATAAACACCTCTTAAAGGGATGGAACGCATCTGCAGTCTTAAAGGGAAATACCCATGCAATGCTGATTCATTCTTATTGCATCAGCCACATCTGGTAAGCTTCACTGCTGTTCGGCTCTTAAATCCCAACACCTTAACAACATTGTCAGAAAGTTCACATGAGCCTGGGACACCTTAACTGTCATGAGTCAGTAGCCCAAGCACCTGAATTTTGATCACATGACCCTGGGAATGTTTCAGTGGTCTGGAAAAGGTCATGTCCCTTTTTTCATGACGTTGTAACTTCAGACGGTCACTAAGTGAACCACTGTAAGTTGATGACTACCTGTACTCAATTTTGGAGCTGGAGAGCGAATGGGTGGGAGAGAGGGTTAAAATTCCAGAAGTTTTAGCCTCGTAGCTCCTTCCAAATTGGTGGGATCACAGAAGAATTTCATTCAGATGTGGCTGGGATGATATAAGCTGCCATGGGATGTGGAAGAAGGAACTCATCCAAGATCCATTTTTTCTGTTTTTCAGGGTGATTATTGTTTCATTCCAATGTATTCAGTAGAACTTCCCCAATTTGTTTTTTCTGCTGTGAAGCTATCAATGGTGAAAAATTAATTTCTAGAAGAAAGGTCATTAGTCAGAATCATCTTTACTTCATTTTGCAAAGAAGGTTTCCATGTCACTCTGATTTTTTTTTGTAGTATAAAATGCCTTGTAATGAGATTCAGTGCTGTGATTTGATTGGCTGGAGAGAACCACTGATTTCATCAAAACAGCTTAACTTGAGGGCCTTGGGGCTATGTCCAATTTTACCCTCTTTTTATTCTTATCTAGACACAGAAACCAACATTTCTGTACTCAGTATTTTTCTTTTCCCATCAAACTTAGCCTTTCTGAAAGAAACAAAAATATGCAACCCTAGAAATTCATGTTTGAATGTAAAGTAATATGTTGTGAAAGGTTTGAACTTTCATGGCATCCCACAAAATGCACATTTATTAATCTTCTTAACTATCCTTTCTGGTGAAATGATTTTTAATCTACCAAAGCCAAATCTTATCCAACAATGATAGTTAGGTTACCTATGCCTGAGGCTCCAATTATCTACAAAAGTAAGAGGGAGGACAGACTTAACAATTGTGTGCATGTTGCACTTTAAAATGTAGTTGTTTGGATTTTGAAGTTGGTACACTGTTCTAGCCTCATATCTTTCAATATTGAGGTGTATAAAAAGTATAGTTAATGGTTAAGCCCACAGGGATTTTATTCAGCATCTTGGCTGTCACAAAAAGTTTGGGAAAAACCTGCATGCACTTTTAAGAAACAGTGTAAAACAGAAATCTTGATGTTATAATGGCCAATATCAAGGCCAGCTCCTTTTTTTCTGCTGAGTTTTATTCATTGCACATGGAAACATGTGTGTAAGCATCTACTTCCACAGAGAGGTGAGAGGGTGGGCTTAAAAAGTCATGAATGAATAGGAAAAAAAATTGAAAAGTTCGACCTTAATACACATAACACAGTTGCAACCTGAGAATGAGGAAGAAAAGCAGAAGCTTCTCCCACCTTGGGAAGAAAAAAAAAAAATCATAATTTTAGTAGACAGCATTTGCTACAATTATTAATTGTGGTGCTCAGTAGATAGAAGCTCTTAGTTGACTTGGAGGGTCTTAAAAATAAATCTAAGCAGGCTCAGACTTGGTTAGAATCTGTATGGGAGACCACTCAGTATCCTAAAGGCTCTAGAACTGGGGTGTCAAACTTGATTTCCTTGAGGGATGCATCAGGGTTGTGTTTGACCTTGGGGACGGGATGGGGGACATGGTCAGCTTGATGTCACTCATGTCAGGGGCACCTGTGGTGGCCAAGTGCTAAGGCAGGACTTCCCTCAGACCCTCCCTCCTTCTCATTATAACCTTCCTTCCTTCCTTCCTTCCTTCCTTCCTTCCTTCCTTCCTTCCTTCCTTCCTTCCTTCCTTCCTTCCTTCCTTCTCTTCTTTTTCCTTCCCCTCTCCTTCTCCTTTCTTTTTCCTTTCCCTCTTTCCTTCTTTTTCCTTCCTTGCTCTTTTCCCACCTTTCCTTCTTTTTCTTTCTCTTTCCTCTTTCCCTTTCTCTTTTCCTTCTTGGATGCTCAAATGCAAAAGGGGAACCATTTCTCCTTTTGTTTTGCTTTTAGTTTGTTTTGCTAGCTCTCTGCCAGTGAAAATGGAGCCCCGGGGGAGGGGGCTGCACAGCTTCTTGCAGTTCTTTCCAAGCAAAAATGGCGCTCGGAGGTCACACACAGCCCTTCCAGGCACCGTTTTTGGCTGCAACGGCCTCCTGCTGCCCTCTGCCAGCAAAAACAGAGTCCAAGACGGGTGCCCCATCCCCCAAAGCTCCATTTTTGCTGGCAGAGGGCTGCAGGAGGTTGTTGCAGCCAAAAATGGAGCCCAGGAGGGCCACCCACGGTCCTAACAAGCTCCGTTTTCGCTGGCAGAGGCACCACAGGGTGATCCTTTGGTTGTTTCCAGGGTGCTCCCTCGGGCCAGATCTAAGCACCCTCTTGGATCGTATCAAGGGCTGTTTGGATCCCAAGTTTTGTTTCTCAAAATGACCAGCCAGTTGCCTTTGATATGCAGAAGGAGGAAATGGAAACATAGCTGTTTTATTGTTTGTCCTTTCTGTTCTGTCCTTAATTAGCATTCTTGAGATCCCCGCGCTTTGATTGGCCAAAGCGCGGGGCACTCTGATTGGTCAGGCGAGCCGTGCCGATTGGCTCGCTAAGAATCTCCCGTGATTGGTCCATTCGGATCGCGGGAGATTCAAAGTGGTGCCATTGGCCGCGGCCGCCGTGGCTAAAAGAATAAAAGCCGCGATCTTTTTCCCTTTGCCCCAGTTTGGTTCCAACCTCAAATAAAGAGCATGATTTGAAGTCACCGACTCCTGGCATCATTTTGCGGACACAACACTGGCGACGAGGATGGGATCCAGACCCTGAACCGAACCATGTGTCTGACGGAAGCCAGACGAACCACCGCGATGGCGAAAATCGCACCCCCGGCACCCTTCAACCCCGCCACCGAGGACTGGGAATCGTACTCCGACTGATTCCGCATGTTCCTCGAGTGCAGCGACCTGAAGGACGCCACCGGCCCCATGAAGCGCGCCGTCTTCCTGACCCACTGTGGGATCGAGGTCTTCAAGATGGCCAAGGCACTTGCCAAACCCGCCAATGCGACCGCGATGGACTGGGACATCCTCGAGCCAATACTTCGGCGGCACTATGCTCCAGAGGTACCCATCCTGATCCGACGCAATGAATTCTACCGTCGGGACCAGAGGTCGGGTGAGAGCTTCAGCGACTTCGTCGCCAAGCTGCGGCGCCTAGGGGGGCTCTGCGAATTCGACAACCTGAACGATGCCCTACGAGACCGAATCGTGCTCGGTTTGTGGGACCCCGTCCTCCAGAGCCGGCTGATGGCCAAGGGCAACATCAGCCTAGCAGACACCCTCACCGCAGCCGCAGCCGCTGAAGCAACCCGAACATCCGCCGACCGCATGCGCAGACCGAACACTGGGGACTGCAGCGGAAACAACAACCCGGCGAGGTCGACCGAGGCCCAACCCGAGACGACCACCCACCAGGGCGACTTCCACTCGGCATCGGGAACTTCAGATGACGAGGAGGACATCCATCGCCTCCAGACAGGCCGCGACCCACGGAACTGGCGGGATCGTAAGTCGAGGACCAACTGTGCCGGTTGCGGCGGCGACCACCCCAGGTTGGAATGCCGGTTTTTCGAATCGACCTGCCGGCATTGCGACAAGAAGGGACACATCGCCCGTGTCTGCCGCCTAAAGAAGAATCGCAGCCCGGCATGATGGGACCAGAGTGACCGGAGGAGAGAAAGCACACCACCCCGGACCAGAGATCGCCCCTCGGACAACAGATGGGACCGGAACGGATGATCCCTGCGAGGCGGCGATAACCGGCGAAGAGAGGAGACCCATCAGACGGTCATCATCGGCTACGCCATAACCAATGACGCCCAGAAGGTCCACGTGGAGGTAGGCATTGAGGGCCAGCCATGCCAAATGGAGGTGGACTCCGGGTCCTACCTCTCCATGATTGCATGGCATGAAATAAAGCGCATGGTGCCTACCCTCCAAAGGAGGAACCTAGACAGCAAGAGACTCATTGTAAAGGACTAACAGGGAAACCGCATCCCGGTAGTCGGAACCAAACACTTCAACATCACATATAAAGGGCACACCGAAAGACTTCCCCTGACAATCGTCGACCACGACCGCCCAAGCCTACTGGGACTGCAATGGTTCGCCCCGTTCGGCATTGCAGTCACGGGAGTCGACCACGTCACCGACGACAGCTGGGAGCAGCAACTGGCCCGGGAATTCCAAGAGGTCTTCGACGGAAACCTAGGCAAGTACCGAGGGCCCCTTATATCTTTCAACCTAGACCCAAACGTCCCCCCAAAACGCCTGAAACCAAGGCGGGTGCCATTCGCACTTAAACCCAAGATAGACGAGCAAATTGACAAGCTCGTCAAGCAAGGGGTCCTACAGCCAATAGACCACGCCCGGTGGGAGACCCCCATAGTCACCCCGATCAAGCCCGATGGGTCGATGAGGATCTGTGGGGACTATAAGGCCACCCTAAATGGCGCGCTACAACAAAGCGCCTACCCCGTCCCAGTAGTGCAACACCTACTGCATTCACTGGGAGGGGGCAAGGTTTTTGCCAAGCTCGACCTTGCCCAGGCATACCAACAGTTGCCAGTCGACGAGCAAACGGCAGAAGCGCAAACCATAGTCACCCACCGGGGGGCATTTAAATGCAACCGACTCCAATTCGGAGTCAGCGTGGCACCGGGAATATTCCAAAGCCTTATGGAAAGACTACTGCAAGGCATCAAGGGGGTGGTACCTTACTTCGACGATGTCCTAGTGTCAGCAACCAACCAAGCCGAACTAGAGGGTCGCCTAAGGGAGGTCCTAACCAAATTCAAAGAGACCGGGCTAAAAGTCAAGAGGGAGAAATGCCAGCTATGCACGGAACGGGTCGAATTCCTAGGATACCTCCTAGACCGTCAAGGCATTCACCCAACAAACAAAAAAATCAAGGCCATCAAAGAAGCCCCCACACCCAAGTCCAAGACGGAACTACAGGCATTCCTGGGGCTACTGAACTTTTACAATGTTTTCCTGCCCCAAAAGGCGACGGCGGCGGAGCCCTTGCATAGGCTCCTGGACAAGGCGGCGACCTGGACTTGGGGGAAACGCGAGCAAGCCGCCTTCCAAAGAACAAAGGACCTCCTCACTTCGGACGCCGTCCTCATACAATATAACGAGACCCAACCTCTGGCCATCACATGCGACGCATCACCCTTCGGCGTCGGCGCTGTCCTCAGCCATACCCTCCCCAATGGAAAAGAAGCGCCCATCGCGGTCTTTTCAAGGACCCTCACCAAACCGGAGCGGAACTATAGCCAGCTGGACAAAGAGGCTCTGGCTATCGTTGCCGCCGTAAAACGATTCCACGAGTATCTCTACGGCCGGACTTTCACCATCATAACTGACCACAAGCTGCTGCTGGGAATCCTTGCAGGAAACCGGGCCACCCCGAACATTCTGTCTCCCTGAATGACAAGGTGGTCCGAGTTCCTGGCAGCCTACAACTATGGACTCATACACAGACTGGGTAAGATGATCTCCCATGCAGACGCCTTAAGCCGCTCGCCGCTACCGGAACCTGACACCGACCCAGCACCCACGACGACCACCCTCAGCATAGAGACTCTACCCAACCTGCCCATAACCGCGTCAGACATTGCCCGAGAGACTAATAAAGACAAACGTCTGGCGCGGGTATTGCATTGGGTAGAGAAAGGGTGGCCGGAAAGGGACAACGACGAGTCCGTCAAAACATTCCGAAACCGGCAAACGGAACTATCGTTATTAAAAGGGTGCATACTATGGGGGGATAGGGTGGTCATTCCAGAAAAGCTACAAGGGAAGGTTCTGGAACTGCTACACGAGGGGCACCCTGGCATCGTTAGGACTAAAGCCCTGGCCAGAAGTTTCGCTTGGTGGCCAGGGATGGACAAACAAATAGAGGCCTGGGTAGTAAGGTGCCAATGATGCCAGGAAACTAGGCCAAGCCCACCCACAGCACCTGTCCTAGAGTGGGAAACCCCAAGGGGACCGTGGTCTAGGATTCACATAGACTTCGCTGGACCCACAAAAGGACACACCTTCCTTATAACAGTAGACGCTTACTCCAACTGGCTGGAGGTAAGCAACATGAAGACGACAACCACGGAGGCCGTGATCAAGGAACTCTGCAAACTCTTTGCAACACACGGCCTCCCAGACGTCGTCGTTTCTGACAACGGGCCCCAATTCACCTCGCTGGAATTCGAAAAATTCCTAGCGGAAAGGGGCATCCGCCATGCGCTGACAGCACCGGCGCACCCGGCGGCAAACGGTAGGGCGGAACGGATGGTCCAATTCACTAAGAAGACCATCCGGAAAATAGACCACGGGGAGATCCAGGAGAAAATAAACAAACTACTCTTCACCCAACACATAACCCCAAATACCACAACCAATAAGAGCCCAGCCGAGCTATTAATGGGCATGAAACTAAGGTCCCCACTCAACAGGTTACACCCCACGTATAACCTGGAGAAGCCCCCAGACTCAAACAGCAAACACCGAACCTTCGCACCCGGCGACCCCGTATACGCGAGAAACCTGACGGGAGACCCACTATGGATACCAGCCGTCATCACACAAATAACAGGCCCACACTCGTACCGGCTACAAACAGCAGACGGACGAGCGTGGAAACGCCACATCGACCAACTAAGGTCGAGGACTACCAACCAAGAGACCACCGACGCACAAACAGGTGAAACCAACCCCCACAACACAAACCAAGGGGGGAGGGAATACCCAGGGAACCAAAACCAAAGAAGAATAAACCAGCCGTACTTACCGGAAAGCAGCCATCACGACCCCTCGCCAGGAAGAGACAGCCAGGCCAGCTCAACTGACCCGGAAAGACCGAGCGGGAGCGGCGAAACCCGCAGCTCAACCAACCCGGGAGGCCCAGGAGGGAGCTACGGAGAGCGGCCCAGCCCGATCGACCAGCCGGTTCCCACGACGGCAGCAGGAGCAGCAGAGATCCCGACCGAACCGGCCGGGATCCAACCTACGACTGAGCTGCGCAGGTCCAGTAGGCTCAGACGGAGCCCTGCCTACCTACGTGACTACGCGACGTAAGGACTGAACCAAGAGGGGAGGGGTGTTCTGTCCTTAATTAGCATTCTTGAGATCCCCGCGCTTTGATTGGCCAAAGCGCGGGGCACTCTGATTGGTCAGGCGAGCCGCGCCGATTGGCTCGCTAAGAATCTCCCGCGATTGGTCCATTCGGATCGCGGGAGATTCAAAGCGGTGCCATTGGCCGCGGCCGCCGCGGCTAAAAGAATAAAAGCCGCAATCTTTTTCCCTTTGCCCCAGTTCGGTTCCAACCTCAAATAAAGAGCATGATTTGAAGTCACCGACTCCTGGCATCATTTCGCGGACACAACACTTTCCAACAATTATATATGGTATATCAAATGGCAGAAAACAGTGTTTTTCAACTTTGGCCCCTTTAAGAGGTGTGGACTTCAATTCCCAGAATTCCCCAGCCAGCCATGGGAATTCTGGGAATTGAAGTCCACACCTGTTCAAGGGGCCAAGGTTGAGAAACACTAATATAGTCTCCTGCTTGAAGACCTTCAAGGTCCCTTCCAACGCTGTTCTTCTATGAAGTATTTGATGGTATCCTACCCCAAAGTTTTGAAAACTCATAGCCCTCGAGAAACTACCCCTCTTTGAATTTATCCAGTTTCCTTTGAAAGCCACCTGGATTAGTGACCATCAGGACGTTGTGTAGTCATGAATTCAAAGCTTAGTTATTCTTGATGTGACCACTCTGGCAAAGTATGAAGAGGTCATACTACATTAGATGCAGCCCATAGTTAATTCATTGCCCTTTTCCTGTCCCGAAAGTTTTTTTCACCTGCCTATTCAAACCAGTGGTTTCCTTAAAAACACCTTCTGTTAGCGACTTCTATTTGTTGTAACCAGGTAGTTATGGCTCAGGGTTGACTACTCTGTAAAAATTACTAATCCAGGCTATTTTTTTCTGGTGTCATGAACAGTAGTATAGAATTACAAAATAATCTTGCATGAGAGGCTTCTTCTTCTGCTTAGATGTGTCATTGAGATTGAAGTAATTTATTAAATAACAAGCTTGATACCCATGCTTTGCTATGAAACTATGTAGTTGGGCTCAGATTTTGGGGAGGAAAATAAGGGGGGAAAATTCTGCCTCTGCTTACCAGCATCCATCAGTAATCATCTGGCTAGCATCCTGTCAGTGTGTGAGAGTTGAGGGCTGTCTGGAAACTGAAGCAATATTTGCTGTTTGAGCAAGGAGACAGCAAGGAGCCTGGGTGTGTTTTAGCTCAACTGTTCTGCACTAAAGCTGCTTGGTGCTGTGAAACTGAAACTGAAACTCCTCTCCTCTGATTGTGTTTTGCATTTGGAACAGATTTCTTTTCAGGTAGGGAGGAGGAGTAGAACTCCTTAGCATCAGAACGTGTTAATAACAATAATATAGGAAATACCAATGCTCTGATGGTCATTTCAAAAAATCCTTTCTTAGTGAGCACCTAGAAGCCAAGAGGAACATAGGTGCCAAATTTCAAGTTTGTAGGCTTTACAGTTCTGGAGATTTTGTGATGATGTGTGAGTGGTATTTCGCATAGATAGATAGATAGATAGATAGATAGATAGATAGATAGATAGATAGATAGATGGATGGATGGATGGATGGATGGATGGATGGATGGATGGATGGATGGATGGATGGATGGATGGATGGTGGGTGGATGGATGGATGGAAGGATGGATAGATAGATAAATAGATAGATAGATAGATAGATAGATAGATAGATAGATAGATAGATAGATAGATAGATAGATAGATAGATAACCGCAGGAGCAAATTTTGATTTTTTGCCATTCTTCTTTTAGAGTGGAGGTGAAGCAAACCCACCAGGCCTTCCAGGTAAATTGCAGCCTGGAATTTACCCAAATTTCCCCGAAAGAGACAACGAGAAGCTTTTGCTTACAGTGGGTTGAGTTGGAAATAATCTGGCAGAGAAGGGATAAGAGAGAGCTCTACAAGGAGCAACTTAGAAATGGCTCTCTGAAGATGCCAGTGCCTTGAACCAATATTGTTGCTGTTTTCCTAGGCAACCGGGAGAGAAATATGTGGTGGTTCTTTGGGGGCATTTAGGAGTAGGGTAGTGGTTGCATATGCTGCTGTCAGTTACTCTTCCATCATGCCAACTCTGGGCCTGCAAGGACTCTTTGCACACCCAATGCGGAGCCTTGGCTGTTAACTCTTCCCGCCACTGTTCTTTTTTTTTTTTTCTTCCCTTCTTTCTTCCCCCAGTCCTGTCATCACTGAAAACAGGCATCTCATTCAGGGAAGCAGCAGGGGGCAGCAGCTGGCAATGGCATGAAGGCAGAGGAACTGGAATCAGCCTAATTTATGCCTGGCTAGCTTTGCCCCAGAGCTTCATGAATATCATAATGCCATTGTAATGTTGCTCCTTTCTTGGAGCCAAACAAAACTTGGATACTGGCTGGGATGAAACTAGAGATTAGCAAGCAGGCACAGGGCCACGGGGGCAGGATTGAGGCAGGGTGTCAGCCAACAGAGTCTCACATCAGCATCCAGATGCTGAAGCTTTCACCCCCGTAGGACCTTCATGGTCGATGCCTATCCAAGTTGTGTTCTCACCGCTGGGAGGTCTGAAACTGGCATTCTCTTGGCCACCTCTCCGCAGGGACCCCAACAACAATCAAGCTGCCAACTAACGCCAACTAGACGTGCTCACTTAGCGGTGGGGCTTTGGAACAAGAGAGGAATATCAGTCATGGTTTACCCAATTCTACAGGGCAAAGATTCCGTCCATCTGTTGCGTTAGTTGGAAATTAGGTCATTGTTTGTATAGGGACGTGGTAGCTCAGTGGCTAAGACGCTGAGCTTGTCAACCAGAAAGGTTGGCAGTTTGGCGGTTCAAATCCCTAGCACCGCCTAATGGAGTGAGCTCTGGGAGGCCTGTTTTTTGCCCTCACAGAGCCTCTGCACGAGCCCTGCACTTACCTGGGGATCCAAAACAGAAATGGTCCCCGGTGCCCCCCTGGGCCATGTGGGGACTCCTGGGAGGGGCGGGGCCAGCCAGGGGTGGGATTTGCCAGTATGCTGAACCCGCCATAAAATTAACAACCGGTTTGTCTGAACCAGGGCGAATCGGTAGCAGACCACCTGAGTGGTCCCCAATCTTTGGGGCACCAGGGACCATTTCCGTGGAGAGGAGAGAGGTTTTTCCATGGACTGGAGGGGACATGCTTTCAGATGCTGCCATGGACCGGAGGTGGGATGCTTTCAGATGCTGCTTTCACATGTTGTGGGTCCCTGCTGTAGGGTGTCTACTCTTGGGGCTGAATGAAAGTGTGTCAAAGTTGGACAGTATTGGAAAGAGCTAAAAAAAAAAAAGTACACTCCTACACACTGCACTCTTAAGCAACACACACAGCCAGTAGGAACTTTTCTAAAATGCATTTCTCTTGGAAACAAATTTTGGCAGCAGTGGGAGAGGGAATTGTGTTTCCTCAAATTGAAAGAGGACTGGTTTAGAAAGGACAAAAGAAGTTTCTTCATGGTGTTAGGTGGCCCTGACTAAATTCTGCTCAGTCCCTTTTCTCGAAGAATGGATGTCCTGTGACAAGCAAAAACCATCATGGTCTGTTCTTTATCAGATTCCTAAATAAGTGATAGAATTCCTGGGGGCAGGGGGGAGAAGGGAAGGGAAGGATTGAACTTTTTTGTTCAGTTGAATATTGGAGATGCGGACAGAACAAAAAACTTTAATACAGGCATCACAAAATGGAACCAGAATTTCTGTTGCTAAGTAAGATGGTTGTTATAGGAGTTGCACTTGAGTTTGTGACATTTTTGCCACAGTCATTAAGGAAATCATGCAATCTTTAAGTGAATCCAGCTCCCCACCCATTGACTTTGCAGCTGAGAAACTGCCACAGAATGTCTGGTAGTCCGTGTGTTGCAAATAATCTGTCTAATTTTCTGATGACTGATTTGGTTGTTGTATTTCTCATTTCATGGATTTCAAGCCAGTTCGAGTAGGCATTCACCGTTAATAAAAATGTGTGTCCTTTAGTTGGTCCCGCAAAGTCCAGATGAATGTGGGACCATGGTCCCCTAGGTGTTTCCCATTTTGTCGGGGTTGCTTTCGGTGGGGCATTGCTAACTTCTTGGCATTTGTGACAAGCCTTTACCCAGGCTTCGATCTGCTTGTCGATACCCGGCCACCATGCGTAGCTTCGTGCGAGTGCTTTCATGCGCACGATGCCGGGGTGGCCGTCGTGCAAGGTTCTCAGTACTGCTCGCTGTAACCGTTCTGGGACAACGACTCTATCTCCCCAAATAATGCAGCCCTTCTAGGAAAACAGTTTCATTTGTCGATTTTTGAAGGGGATGTAATCATCAGGGATTTGGTCCAATGGCCATCCACCCTTGACCCAGCTGAGGACTCGTGCCAAAATGGGATCACGTTTAGTTTCCATCGCGATATCTCGGGCTGTCAGTGGCAGTGTTTGAAATGTCTCGATCTGAAGTGCTGTGACGGTCGGAGCGAGGTCGTCAATGGGTTCTGGAAGTGGTGCATGGCTCAATGCGTCGGCATGGGGAATGGCTTTCCCTGGGCAGTGTTGCAACTTATAATTATATGCAGCCAAGAATTCTGACCAGCGAGTCATTCTGGGGGATAATATATAAGGGGTTGGCCTATCTCCTGCTATTATTCCCAGCAAAAGTTTGTGGTCAGTCACTATAGTAAAAGCTCGGCCATATTCATATTCATGAAATCTTTTAACAGCAGATACAATAGCAAGGGCCTCTTTATCGATTTGACTGTAATTGCGTTCTGCTTTTGATAGCGTCTTTGAAAAATAGGCAACAGGGGCTTCACTACCGTTTGGTAAAATGTGGCTCAAAATGGTGCCCACTCTGAAAGGTGATGCATCACACGTAATCGTTAAAGGCAAAGTCTCATTATACTGCATCAAAACAGCATCTGAAGACAATAGATTTTTTACTTGTCGAAATGCCTGCTCTTCTCTGTGCCCCCAAACCCAGGCTGCTTTTTTGTCCAATAAACGATGTAGGGGTTCTGCTATGGTTGCTTTGTGAGGCAGGAAAATGTTATAAAAATTGATAAGGCCAAGAAAAGCCTGGAGGTCGGCCTTATTGCGGGGTTTTGGGGCGTTCTTGATTGCCCTAAGCTTGCTATCGATGGGGTGAATGCCTTCTTTATCAATTAAGTACCCTAAAAATTCTACTCGATCTGAACATAGTTGACACTTGTTTTTTTTTTAACTTTGAGACCTGAGTCTTTAAATTTCTGGAGAACCAACCCCAGGCGCTCCCTTAGTATTTCTCGAGTCGGGGCAGCAATTAACATGTCATCAAAATATGGGACAACGCCTTTTATCCCTTGTAATAGTCTTTCCATCAAACTTTGAAAGATTCCTGGGGCTACGCTTACTCCGAATTGGAGTTGGTTACATTTAAACGCACCTCAGTGCGTGACGATTGTTTGGGCCTCTGCCGTTTTTTTGTCCACAGGTAGTTGTTGGTATGCCTGAGCTAGGTCTAGTTTAGTGAAGACTTTTCCACCCCCCAAGGAATGGAGAAGGTGTTGCACCACCGGTACCGGGTAAGCGTTTTGTTGAAGGGCGTGGTTCAGAGTGGCTCGGTAGTCCCCGCAAATTCTTAACAATCCATCCGGCTTGATGGGTGTCATGATTGGGGTTTCCCAGGGAGAATGGTCGGTTGATTCTAACACACCCTGGGCTATTAATTTATCAAGCTGCTCATCAATCTTTGGTTTAAGGGCAAATGGAACTCGACGAGGCTTAAGGCGGATGGGAGCTATTTCGGGGTTGAGGTTAAATGATATTGGGGTCCCCTTGTACTCGGCTAGTTTATCCGCAAAGACGTCCTGGAATTTTTGGACGAGAGCCTCTTCCCAGTCGTTGCTGCAGGTTCGGTGAATGCCGGCTACTTCAATTCCGAGTGGAGCAAACCATTGGAGGCCCAACAAGCTAGGCCAATCCCTGTCGACTACAGTCAGGGGCAGGGATGCTGTACGATTCTTAAATGAGACATGAACGTGGCTGGATCCAACAATTGGAATTCGATTCCCTTGATAGTCTTTGAGTATGATTCGTTGGAATCTGAGGTCGTGCCGCCGGACAGTAGGGATGAGCTGCTTGAGGGTCTTCTAGGAAACCATCGAGAGGGATGATCCTGAATCGACTTCCATCATACAAGGTTGGTTTTCGATGGCCACCTTCACCCGGATCTTCTTGGCATCCAGGGATGAGGCTTGACCAATCGTAATAATTTGATGCGCCTCTTCTCGCTTCGTTGCATGGTTTTGGGGTTTGTTTCGGTAGAAGTGGTTGTTCCAGTGGTGGTTCAGGGGTTCTCGCTTTACAGGACGGCTTCCTGTAGTTTGGCGATAGTTAACCCACCTTGGGGGCTGGCTGTGTCCTTGTTTGCTTCTACAGACCCGTCCGATGTGGCCTCTTTTCCCGCACACATGGCAGAGTGCGTCGAGGAATTTGCATTCTGATCGGGGGAGGTTTGCCCCACAACCAGCGCATTGGTACTGCGATCTCTGGCGTTGGTCTCATTCAGACCGGAGCCGGTTGACCTCTTCTTCATCGCTTTCTGATGACGAGTCGAAGTCTTCATGGTGGGCTATCGTTGCCTGTTCTCCTAAGTGAGGTGAAGCTTTGCGGGTGAGTTGGCGAAGCGGGGCATGGGTGCGGCGCATTTGAGCAGCCGACTTCCTGGTTGCTTCTGCTGCAGTAGCTTCAGCAATGGCATCTGCAAGGCTGATGTCACCTTTCGCCATCAGCTTGCTTTGGATGTGTGGCGCATCTAATCCCAGAATTATTCGGTCTCTCAGGGCTTCTTCGAGGTCGGCAAACCCACATAGGTCTCCCAGATTCCGGAGATCCGCTATGAAATCAGCAACACTTTCACCCTTCCGCTGATCTCTCTGGTAAAATTCATGCCTTCTAACGAGCGTTGGTATAGTTGGGGCATAGTGGGCCCTTAGCAGGGGTTCAAGGATGTCCCAATCCATGGACTTCACTTCTGTTGGTTTCGCTAGCACCTTGGCCATCTTGAATACGGTTGATCCGCAATGAGTTAGGAATACCGCCCATTTCTTTCCGGTAGTGGCATCCTTCAAATTGTTGATCTCCAGAAACATCTGGAAGCGATCCATATATGAGTCCCAGTCTTCTTGTGCTGGGTCGAATGGAGCGGGTGGTATGACACTGCCGGACATGGTTCCGCCGTTGGTGCGCTTCAGCCACGTGCTCTGTTATCGCTCTTTCGTGTTCAGTCAGCTCTGACGTCTCCACATCCCACCCTCGTCGCCAGTGTTATGTTCTGCGCATGGGCGCAAGAAGTGGAGACGAGTCTGTGAACAGTGAACTTCAACTCTTTATTTAACATGGTGCAACAGTTCTGAAATATGGCCACAATGGCCCCTTTATATAGGCAAGCAAGCTTTTGCGTACTTAGCCAATGAAAACACAGGAAGCGTTAGCTCCTTTAACCAATGAACGAGGCTCGTTAATAGCCAATCAGATTCTCCTGAATGGACCAATCCGATGTCGCTATTATCAGCCAATCAGAAGTGCAGGGCCAGAACCCTGCACTTAACCTTAAGGTTTAATAATCTTTATTCAAGCACTTTTATTGATTCACAACACCTTCCGACTCTGTTATTCTGGTATGCAGATGGCAATTTGTCTCCACAAGGAAAAGAATTTGGCAGATGGGGAGGGGAGGGGGGTTCTCTTCCATTCCCTTGTTGGAAGAAAAATCCTTCTGGGTTCAGTTCCAAGTGGGGAAAAAGACACTGGAAACATGGAGGCTGTTTGGAAGGTTGAATGGTGAACAGGACCACATGGCCTGGAGCTCCAGAATGAAAAGGAAGGATGATCATATCCTTCAAGATGAAGGAAGAGATCAAGAAAAAAAAAGCTGACATGCTGAGAGTGCTTGGGCTATATATTCTTTGTTGGGATTTGAATTGGAGCTTGTATTCTAATTGATTGTCAGACTCCCATGGAGGCCATGCAGGGACAACTCTGTAGGCTGTCCTGAGTTCCAGGCTTGGTTGAGCCTTGCTGGATGATGATGAAAGGGCTTTTGAGCAATTGCTATAGGTTTACTTGGAGATCTTTGTTATGTAAAGTATTCTGGCCCAGACCTTAATGGCCCACCCAGTAACAAAACTGCTTCTGAGTTTCTACTCTTTTTAGAGGAAATATTCTGCCTTTTTAATATTTCCCAGGATATTTCATTCTTCTAGGAGACGGGTAAGTGTGCTAACTTCCTATACCCTCCTGTCCCTCCCCAAGAATACTTCCTATTTTATTTTATTTTTAGTCCCAATCTCCTCTCTTCCGTCTCCCCAAGTCATTCTGGCTTCTGGCCTCTTTTTTTCCTCCCGCCTTCGATTAAACAGTAGATGTTCCTTGGTATAAATACCCTGTTGGCAACACAGTGCTTTCGGGGCGTGCTCTCTATGTAGGTCCCTGGCAGCAATAAATTAATTACAAATAGACAGGATCCATCAGAGAGAGTGAGAGAGAGAGAGAGAGAGAGAGAGAGAGAGATGAGGGGCGGGAAAATAAAACCCCCACCAAGCTTCTCTCCCCCCTCTCTCTTTCCCTCTCTGCCCACCCTTGTCCTGGCTCTTTCTTTCACTCTCGGTGGGTAAATCGCTAATTCCTTTGTTCCCTCTGCTGCACCATTTCATTTTCTGCCCCCATTGTCTCCATTGTTGTGGGAAACAGGAGCCTCGCCTGGGCCAGGAGCAGCCAAGGTCTCAGCTAATGACGGGAAGTCTTTAAAGTTTGCGCTGCATTTCATCTTCTCGGTGGGAGTTTTAGGACGCATCACATGTTTGATTCCCCACGGCGTGCAACTTTGCTTCTAGTTAATTAACAGATCCCCATTACAATCTCTCATCTGTAAGCACATGGGAGGCCTATCAGGCAGGTAATTCAAGGCCGGTTTGAGTGATGGTAGGAATTAAGAGAAATCACTTGTTTCGTGGGGGTTAATGTACGGGAAGAAAGCCTTCCCCTTTTGCTAATTGAAATGTTGTCGTCTTGGGCTGCACCCATTTGGGGGCCTATTATTTTATTTTCTCCCTCTCTGTCTCCCCTCCTCCCTGTGTTGCTTGTGATAAGGGGTGGGGGGAGAGAAAGGCTGGTTCTCAGGCTGAAATGTTTAGATATGCAGGCACTTTTATTTACATCTTAGCTCTATACCAGTGGTGGGATTCAAATTTTTTTTACTACTGGTTCTGTGGGCGTGACTTGGGCGTGGCAGGGGAAGGATGCTGTAAAATCTCCAGTCAGAGGTGGGATTTGCCAGTTCTCTGAACTACTCAAAATTTCCGCTACCGGTTCTCCAGAACTGGTCAGAACCTGCTGAATACCACCTCTGCTCTATAGCCGTGCTTTGCTACGAAACTAGGTGTTGCTTAGTTTTTGGGGAGGAAAATAAGGGGGGGAAAATCTGCCTCTGCCTACCAGCATCCATCAGTATTCATCTGGCTAGCATCCTGTCAGTGTGTGAGAGAGTTGAGGGATGTTTGGAAACGGAAACATGGAAACTGAAAGAGTATTTGCTGTGTGAGCAAGAAGGAGACAGCAAGGAGCCTGGGCATGGCTTAGCTCAACTGTTGTGTACTAAAACTGGTTGCTGCTGTGAAAGTAAAACTGAAACTGAAACTCCTCTCTTCTGCTTGTGTTTTGCATTTGGAACAGATTTCTTTTCAGGTGGGGAAGGGGAGTAGAACTCCTCAGCATTAGAACATATTAATAATAATATAGGAAATACTAATGCTCTTATGGTCATTTCGAAAAATCCTTTCTTAGTGAGCACCTAGAAGCCAAGAGGAAGATACGTGCCAAATTTCAAGTTTGTTAGGATTTACAGTTCTGGAAATTTTGTGATGATGCCTGAGTGGTATTTCTCTTTTAAATATATAGGAGATTGATATTTTTGTTGTTTCTCTTGCCTCTTTGGCAAGTGCTATTCACGGATAGACATGGCGCAAAATTAGCGGTTAGATTAGAAGAGCAGTTAAGCACCGAAGACTAAATGTAAAATGGAATGGATACAACTTCCTGAATGGATATGATCTGATATGGAAACCATTCATTGGCTTTTTGTATTATAATTCTAAAATAAGATCCTTGGCCCTCTGCCTACCTCTTCATCTCCAAGATTGCTTGCCCTTTTACCTTCCCTTTATTAATATCTTCTCTCCACCATCACTGACCCTAACCCTCTCTGTCTTGTCTGAAGATTGATGCGCTTGCTTGGATGATTTTTTTTAATCAATCAATAATTTTATGTACAGTCTTGGAACAATAACACATAACCAGTTTGGAATTTAAAATGCAAAAAGACCAACAGAACACAAACTGAAAATACAGAAACAAAAGAAAAAGGAAAAACTTTGAGACAATTAATAACAAGAGGCTATTGGCCAAAGTCTACAAGCCATACCTGTTGCAAGACACTTATTACAAGCCTTTGTAGAATTTGTCCAAGATAGGTCTGGCAGAAAATTGTAATTTCATGATCGGAAAGGAAACTGAACTTTCTGATAATTGCTCTTATATGTGGCAGATGCCACGGATGGTCCAATGAGCATATGTCAAGCATAAAGAACCAGGACCGTACATTAAGTTCCAGTTAACCTGATTTATGACTCATGCCTTGGACACAAGAATCTAGTCAACTAATGGTCAGCACTACATTGGCACTGGATAAGATTTAAAGGAATTCAAGAGTAGTCCAGGCTGATGACTTTCTTGACTCTTCTCCCAGTTTCTGCCTGTCCTTCTCCCACAAGATATGGGATATTTATTTACTTATTAATTTAAATTTAGATGCCCTTAGTCTCATTCTGCAAAGTGACTCTACTGTATCTATCTATCTATCTATCTATCTATCTATCTATCTATCTATCTATCTATCTATCTATTTTCTGTAGCCACCCATCTCAATCAATTACTCTGGACAGATTACAATTAAAAAAATATAGAACAATTAAAACAATAAAAACATTTTAAATCAAATGAAAAATTAACAAAACAATCCACAATAAAGATACATCACAGCTGAGGCACTTGACTCTAGATATGCATTTGAGCAGAAGCAGATACAATTGTTGAATGAGAGGTCAGTATATTTAGCTGTGGTCTCCATAATAAGTAGTGCCTCAATTCAAACCAATATTCTTATGCGATATATCCAGGATATTATAGCAATAGCCAGGAATTGTGCATGGAGAACCTGTAATGCACCAGAATTAGGGTGGATAATTTGGGTCATGTCATTTTGTAAAATTTGTAAACCCAAATCCTTTGTTTGAGGTCAGTTAAGGCTTTGTCTGGCCAGGAGGCAATATTGCCTGGAGTGAGATTGCCACAATAAGTTAGATCAGAATCAAATTGTCTCCTCAAATGCAGATGATTCTCTAGTTTTATTAAAATAGTAACAATGGAAGTAGATTTCCAAGATTTAAGGAGTTTGCATAAGGTGGAATTGCTTGCAAAGGGTCAAAATGGCTTTTCCCTTCTCGCTAAAAAATAAGTTAATATTGGGTTGGAGCTTGATCATACCAGACTCAACATACTGAAATTAGCAGGAATTAAGTTACAGGTAGCCCTCAATTTATGACCACAAGTGAGCCCAAAATTTAGATTGCTAAGCAAGAGGTCGTTAAGTGCGTTTTGCCCCATTTTACAACTATTTTTCTTACCACATTTGTTAAGTGAATCCCTGCAGTTGTTAAGTTAGTTCTCAGGGTTGTTAACAACCATTATAAACACGAGTGGGTTGGCAAGCTTCCGAATTTCAATCACATGACCCTGGAGATGCTGCAACAGTTGAAAAGTGTGAAAAATGGTCCCGAGACAGTTTTTTTCAGTCCCGTTGTAACTTTGAATGGTCATGAAGCGAAGGATTCTAGGTCGAGAACTTGCCTGTCCTAAGATTGACGTAAGAACCGGAGATGACCAAAAGTGGCTCAGTTGTGCCCTGGCTGGGCTCAACCTGTTAGCCAAAAGGGACTGAAGGTGGAGAATATTCAGTGTAGGTTTGAATGCCCCCTTCATGTCCAGCCTGCGGAGCCCATCAACAGTAGAAGTGTACAGCAGTAGTCCTTGACTTAAGAGAGGATAGGATAGGATAAGATATAGGATAAGATAAGATAGGATAGGATATAAGATTAGATATAAGATAGATGATAAGATAGGCTAGGATAGGTAAGCTATGAAATAGATAAGATTGGATAGGATAGGATAGGATAGGATAGGATAGGAGATAAGATAAGATAAGATAAGATAAGATAAGATAAGATAAGATAAGATAAGATAAGATAAGATAAGATAAGATAAGATAAGATAAGATAAGATAAGGCAAGGCAAGGCAAGGCAAGGCAAGATAAGATGTAAGATATAGATGATAGGATAGGATAAGATATAAAATAGGATAGGATAAGATATAAGATAGATGATAAGATAGGATAGACAAGATAGGATAGGATAAGATAAGACAAGACAACTTTATTGTCATTTATTTTTACTGGGAGCACTGAGCCTATATTAAAAATGAAATTCTATTGCCTGCTCTCAAGAGAAAGTGTATATCTAACACATATACAGAATACATAAATACGTATGCTATATACATACATAAATATGTACCTGCACCATGCATATACATACATACATACATACATACATACATACATACATACATACACACACACACACACACACACATATATAAATCACTCCATTTTGAATACATAGCAAAAAGAGAAAACGTGGAAGTTCACAAGGTTGATGCTGCGTGCAAAAAAAAAAAAATCTGTGGGTGAATCTGGATATTCTGCTTTGGATAACACGAATCCCCCTCCCAGAAGGTAACAAGGAAAGCAAATTGTGAAGAGGACGTGTAATGTTCCAGACAATCTAGCAGACCCTGCTCGAGCATCGCTTCTGTGCTTCGTCCTGGATAGAAGGGAGTGAACTGTCAATGACTTATGACAACAATTGTGCCCCAGATTTATGCTGCCAAGTTGGTGAAGCGAGTTTTGTCCCATTTTTATATGCTTTTCTTACCCCATTTGCTTAACGAATCACTCCGGTTATTAAGTTAGTGACATGGTTGTTAAGTGAATCTGGCTTCTCCGTTGACTGTGCTCGTCAGACGGTCGCATGACCCATGGACATGGCAACCGTCATAAATAGGAAGCAAGTTGTCAAGGATCTGAATGTCGATCGTATGACCATAGGGCTGCTGTGATGGTCATAAGCATGACGAACGGTCATGCATCACTTTTTTCAATGCCTTTGTAACTTCAAACAGTCACTCAATGAACTGTTGTTTGGTCAAAGGCTACTTCTATTGGAAAAGGCATTGCCTCTTTCTCTGGGAAGTGTTCTGACCAAGGCTTCCCAAGACTATAATTAATCACACACTTAGTTAAAACAACTCTTGTTTTATTTCAACCCTAGTAATTGTTTTCATTCTCAGCCAGTAACAGTCTGCAGATAAGCAGGATAAGCAGCCACCTTTCTTTCCTTTGAATTTCTGTCAACAGCTAGAGTGCCAAATGAATTATAAAAAACCAACCAAAGTACAAAGTCCACACAACTTCAAGGATTAATCCAAACAGAATGAACGACTTTGCTTCCTGCAAAGGTTTCGTCACCTTTGCCTGTCCTTTATACCTCATGGGAGGGGCAATCACCTCCAAGTCTTACTCCCAAGTCGGCCCTTTTGTCTCAGCTACTCTTGCCTTCTAGCAGCTCTGTGCACACACACACTGGGAACAGGCTCCCTTTGTTCCTTTGTCTCGCTGCTGTCAGATTCTGGAGGCTCCAGAGTCAGCACCCCGCTCCCAGATGGTCCTGGCCCCATTTGACACAGGACCCTCATCCGAGTCCTCTATAGACTCCCAGACTGGTCCCTTTTCTTCCCACTGTCCAATCCGCTGCTGTCTGCACAGGCTGCCGATGAACCACAACAGGAAGTGTGTTGTGTGTCTAAATGCAGAAAATCTTCACAAAATGTTTTACAGGTGGCATTTCCCCCAGCAAGGCTTGCCAAAATGTTCAGAAAACCTATCGCCAAAATGCTGGAAGTGTAAGGATTTGCCAGGTACATTCTACCACATGTGGTGGTAGGAAATATTGGCGACTGATACAGACATGAGGGGAGCAAATGGTGGGAAAACATATTCAATTTAAACCAGAACTATTTTTTTTTAGGAATAATTACAGAAAGTAACAGTAAAGGTGTAACATATCTAATAATACATGTATTGACAGCAGCGAGAATGGTTTACTGGGAAAATGAAAATACACCACCAGAAAGAGAAATAATAAGGAAAATAATGGCTTGCGCAGAATCTGATGGACTAACTTGAGAACTCAAAAATAAGAGGGAATTAGAATATTATGATACTTGGAAGAAGTTTTATCAATGGTTGCAGAAAAGAGGGGAAGGTTGGAACAAAATTAGCTAGGAGAAATAGATCTAGAATGAAAATACCGTATCGATAATATGGATGTTAATGGTTTAGTAATATTTTGTATGTATAGTAGAGTAATGCCAAAACAGTTGCACTGTGAAACTTATAAACAATAATATATATATTTTTTTAAAAATGCAGCATCCTGCAGGGGAACAACCTTGTGCTGACTTTGTATCTCTGCCATTTCCCTCTCCCCTCATTCCCCCCATAACCCCACCTCATGAGCAATGACCCCCCTCTAACTAATGAATTAGGAACTACTCCTGCAATTGCAATTCTCAGTTCGACACTTGGCACGGTGAAAGAAACCAGGGCTGTTTAGCTCTGAGTTAAATAGTCTGCCACATTAACCCCCTGGCATGTTCAGCTATTAGGTTGTTTTACTGTTGTTTAAAGTTACATTGGTTAGGCGGATTCTTAGAAATGGGGAAGGCCCTATGGGAGGGTCATACGTGTCGTGTCCTGGATCTGTAGGTGAACTGCTGTGTGTGTGCTTGGCTTGGAACGGGCAACTTTCTCTGTGCAAGTTTCCAGTTGGACTGCCATCCGATCAACCAGGATTCTCTCTCTTGCTCTCTTCTATCATCTATCAATCTTTATCAGCTTTCTATCCAACTATCTCTATCTCTCCATCATCCAACTATCTATCCAACTCTCTCTCTCTCTCTGTATCATCTATCATGTTTCTATCATCAAAATCTATATCATTTAAATCTATAATTATCATCTCTTTTTATCATCTGTCGATCCAACCATCCCTCCCTCCCTCCTTCTCCATCCATCCATCCATCCTCTCTCTCTCTCACATACACACACATCTATCTATCTACATCCATCCATCCATCCATTCATCCATCTTCCATCCATCATCTCTCTTTCACACACACACACACACAAACACATCTATCTATCTATCTATCTATCTATCTATCTATCTATCTATCTATCTATCTATCTATCATCCATCCATCATCTCTCTCTCTCTCTCTCTCTCTCTCTCCCACACACACACACATACACACACACACACCTATTTATCTATCTATTAGCTTGCCCTCGGAAGTTGTGGGAGCGCCATCACTGGAGGCTTTCAAGAAGAGATTGGACTGCCATTTGTCAGAAATGGTGTAAGGTCTCTTGCTTGGGCGGGGGATTGGGCTAGATGACCTATAAGGTCCCTTCCAACTCTGATTATCTGTTATCTATCTATCTATCTATCTATCTATCTATCTATCTATCTATCTATCCATCCATTCATCTATCATCCATCTCTCTCTCTCAAGCACGCACACATCTATCTATCCATCCATCCATCCATCCATCCATCCATCCATCATCCATCCATCATCTCTCTCCCTCACATACACACACACTCACACATCTATCTATCCATCCATCCATCCATCCATCCATCCATCCATCCATCCATCCATCCATCCATCCATCTATCTATCTATCTATCTATCTATCTATCTATCTATCTATCTATCTATCTATCTATCTATCCATTCATCCATCTATGCATCCTCCATCCATCCTCTCTCTCTCTCTCACACACACACACATACAGTCACACACATCCATCTATCCATCCATCCATCCATCCATCTATCCATCCATCCATCCATCCATCCATCCATCCATCCATCCATCCATCCATCCTCTACTATCTACTATCTGTCTGTATGTCGAAGTCCATAGCTTGGTTAGGGCTTCCTTCAGTTCACTGAAGTTTCCATACTTCCTTCAAAAAAAATAGCTTTCTAGCCTTCATGCCATGTTGAATTTAGGGCGATGGCCTCGGTCGAGGGTCTCAAAGGAATGGAGGCCTCCTGTCTTCTTTCATTTTGCACATCGCTCAGTGCTTAGCTGTTCCAAGAGACCAAATAAGGTTCAGCTAGGCTCTTTTGCCTGCCGTTCACTGGAAGAAGGCCAGCCCTCAGCATGAAAGAAGAGGTCCAAAAAGACTAGGAGACTCAATTTGGCTGCAGGGGGGCCTCTGACTAGATATCGCTAAACGTATACCAGTGGTTAATCAGGTTAATTTGGAGATGCGTGGGAGGAATAAAAGGGAAGCAATGCAGAGCAAATGCAAATAGGTCAGCCTGCAGTAGTTTTCAGACTTTTGCAATCTGAGCATCAGTGGTGGTATTCGACTGATTCTGCCCGGTTCTGGAGAGCTGGTAGCGGTAATGAGCAGCAGAGACCAAATCAGTTCTCTCCGCTGCTCTGCTGTTGGGCCCACCTGCCTGCCCGGGCTCCCATACTCACCTTTATCTGCTGAATTTGAAGTGCAGCTGCTTTGCGTGGCACAGAATAGTGACACGTGGCAGCTGCTGCAGCAACCGTGTGCAGGCTTGCAGGAGGTGAGGTAGAATGCCTCTGCGCCTGTGCAAAGTGTGCATTTGGCACATGCATGCATGTAACGTGTGTGCACGCGGGCAAAATGCACCCACCAAACCATGCCCACCGATCTTTGAATCTCACCACTGCTGAGCATCCATTTGGATCCAGCTTTTTATTATTTTGTCACATTTAAGTGCAAATTGACCTTCATTACCTTATTAGAAGTGGGATTGCATTTTTTACATGCTTTCGAACTGCTAGGTTGGCAGAAGCTGGGACAAGTAACGGAAGCTCACTCTGTTACGCGGCACTGGGGATTCGAACTGCCGAACTGCCGACCTTTCTGATTGACAAGCTCTGCATCTTAGCCACTGAGCCACCATGTAAAAAACTTTGCCTTTTCCACATTAAAATTCGTTTTGTTGGATAGCGGCGCCCTTCTGACCTCCTACTGGATAATATTCGGTGAGACAGGGGCCACAGCAGAGAAGGCCTGGATGACTCCCCTGGATGTAGGGCAATGCCTGTTGGATTGAGGATCGGGAACCCATCGGACAAACCCCAGTGGATTAGCAGATCTCGTGTGTGTGGTCTCTGATCCCCTTGAACATTATGTAAGGCTTGATTCCGGATCAGAAATCATATTTCTAAAAAAAAAGAAAAGAAAAGAGGGGAAGCTGCAGCCCGAGCCTCTTGGAACTTGGGAAAGAAATATGTATTTCACTTGATAAATTTCTTCTAAAGGACAGCTCGGCTCTCGGTAATCAAAATTGCTTTGGTTATGCATGGAAGCATTACAAGCCCGTCCATTAATTGAGAGAAGCAGCTCCAGCAAAGCATCCTTGCCCTCTCGTTAGGTGATCTTGCAAGATCTATTTGTCATCATCGCCTGCCGGTCTTAATCTAAATGTATTGCTGGTGCAAATTAATGCTAATTTGTTTTGACACACTGTTGCAACAATATGGAACTAATCCTGCTCCTTGCTCATCCTCTTGCAAGCGTAGTCTTATCCCCCCTGCCAGATCACATCCCCTGCTAAATGCCTCCTTTGGACTTACCCACTGAGGACTTGCTGCTGAAAGGGGTGCCTAGGCCTAGTGGTTAAAGCACCCGATAGAAAACCAGAGACCATAAGTTTGAGTCCCGTTTTAGGCATGAAAGCCATCTGGGTGACTTTGGCTCAATCTCTCTCTCTCTCTCTCTCTCTCCCCCTTCCCTCCCTCCCTCCCTCCTTCCTCCCCCTCCCTCCCTCCCTCCCCCCTCTCCCTCCCTCTCTCTCCCTCCCTTCTTTTCTTTCCCTCTCTCTCCTTCCCTCTCTCTCCCTCCCTCTCTCTACCCTTTCTTTCCTTCTCCCTCCCTCCCTCCCTCCCTCCCTTTCTTTCCCTCTCCCTCTCCCTCACTCTCTCTCTCTCTCCCCCAACTCAACTCACAGGGTGGTTGTTGTGAGGGAAAAAGAGGAGGAATTGCGTGTGTTTGCTGCATTGTGTTATTTGTAAAAATAATAAAGGTGGGATAAAAATAAATAAAAAGGTTGCAATTGTGATGAGCAGAGTGGTTGCTGGATTGTACCATCCTGTAGTGACAGATTTAATACAGATATCTAAGGTTATTCCCTCCCACATCCCAATAGTTATTAATTATCTGAGCAAAAATACCAGTTAACTCTGAAATGTTTCGCGCTTGAAATGTTTGTTGAATTTGAATTCTAAAGACCTGAGCGCCTTAGCTTCATTTTCTTCATTTTTTTTAATCACTTTGTCTACTTTGTGATTATTTATTTATTTATTTAATTTCTATCGCCGCCTATTCACCCATAGCAACTCGAGGAAGCTTACACAATGTAAAACTATATTTAAAACAAAAAATAAAAATAAAAAAACACAACAAAAACTAACAAAAAGAATCAAATAAATTAATAAAGTACAATAGAACAAAATCTGGGGAAAAAAAATAATACCTCTTTATCACTTATATAGTGACAAATTTAGGGAGCTTAATATTGTGCTATCTTATGGCCACCAATACATGCATCCATCCATCTCTTTAACATTTACAGAATGAACTTTAGCACCCGAGGTGTTTCTTACTCTAACTTTAAGAAAATTGCCAATGATGTTTAAATGCTGATCTACAACCAGGTGCATTCTAGAAAGTTATTCATTCTACAAAGTTCTAGAAAGTTACATCAGGACAGCTTTCTCGTGATTCAAATGGAAGCACTTACGACCCATGGTCACCTGATCAAACTTCAGACGCTTGGCAACTGGCTCATATTTATGATGGCTGCAGTGTCCTAGAATCTCGTGACCCACTTTTGCGACCTTCTGACAAGCAAAGTGAATGGGAAAGCCAGATTCACTTAGCAACCATGTTACTGTGGCAAGAAAGGTCACAAAATGGGGCAAAACTGTCACTTAACAACTGTCTCACGTGGCCACAGAAATTTTGGGTTCCATTTTGGTCATATGTCAAGGTCTCCCCATAGTTGTATTTCTGATTGTGTTCCTTTTCATTGTTTATTTTATTGTTTCTATTACCTGATCACCGTACTATAAAAAAAGATGTTGAGACTCTAGAAAAAGTGCAGAGAAGAGCAACGAAGATGATTAGGGGACTGGAGACTAAAACATATGAAGAAGAGACATGATAGCAGTTTTCCAGTATTTGAGGGGCTGCCACAGAGAGGAAGGGGTCAAACTATTTTCCAAGGCGCCTGTAGGCCAGACAAAGAATAATGGATGGAAACTGACAAGGAGAGATTTAACCTGGAAATAAGGAGAAACTGCTTTGCCTTTGGAAGTTGTGGGAGCTTCATCACTTGAGACTTTCAAGAAGAGATTGGACGGCCATTTGTCAGAAATGATGAAGAGTGGGTGGGTTGGACTAGAGGACCTACAGGGTCCCTCCCAACTCTATTAATCTGTACCCTCTTCAGTTGACGCTCTTTTCATTTCTTCCTTTTTATTGTTAGAAGCTACCTAGATAGCCCTGTGGTGAGATAGGAGCCGAATAAATTTTACAAATTAACAATAATAATCTGGAGAGAACTCTTAAGGTCCATTGCTCTCCTTTGGATATAGTCTATGAACCTCCTTTAATGTGGTCCTTTGCGTTGCTTTGTCGTCCTATCATGCATTTCAGGAATAACAGAATAATAGAGTTGGAATCAGGGGTGGGTTGCTACCGGTTCTCCCCGGTTCGGGTGAACCCATAACTAACTGGTAGCTAATTTTACAGCCGGTTCAGCAAACTGGCAAATCCCACCCCTGGCTTGCCCTGCGCACCCCACCCTCCCAAAGGAGTCCCCACATGGCTCATTTTGGATCTCAGGAAAGTACAGGTCCTGCATGAAGGCATGGGGAGGGCAAAAAATTGGCCTCCCAGAGGCTCCAGAAGGCCGGAAATGGGCCTGTTTCCAGCCTTCAGAGGGCCTCTGAAGCCTGGGAAGGTAGTTTTTGCCTTCCCGGAGGCTTGAGGAAAGCCTCTGGAGCTCAAGGAAGGCAAATAATGGGCCTCCCAGAAGTTCAGGAAGGCCGGAAATGGGCCCGTTTCTGGACTCCAGAGGGTCTCCGGAGCCTGGGAAGGTAGTTTTCGCCTTCCCAGAGGCTTGAGGAAAGCCTCTGGAGCCCAGGGAAGGCAAATAATAGTCCTCCCGGAAGTTCAGGAAGGCCGGAAATGGGCCCGTTTCTGGACTCCAGAGGGTCTCCGGAGCCTGGGAAGGTAGTTTTCTCCTTCCCGGAGGCTTGAGGAAAGCCTCTGGAGCCCAGGGAAGGCAAATAATGGGCCTCCCAGAGGCTCCAGAACGCTGGAAATGGGCCTGTTTCGGGGTTTCAGAAGGCCTATGAAGCCTGGAAAGACCATTTTTGCCCTCCTGGAGGCTCGAGGAAACCTCCAGAGCCCAGGGAAGGAGAATAATGAGCCTCCCGGAAGTTCGGGAAGACTGGAAATGGGCCCGTTTCTGGCCTCCAGGGGGCCTCCGGAGCCTGGGGAGGTAGTTTTCACCTTCCTGGAGGCTCAAGGAAAGCCTGCAGAGTCTGGGGAGGGTAAAATTCCCCCACACACACCGGCCATGGTGCAGTGGGTAGGTCAAGCCCATCATGGCCCTGTCCACCCAGCAACCAGATGGAGAACCCGTTGCTAAAAATTTTGAAGCCCACCCCTGGTTGGAAGGGACCTTGGAGGTCTTCCAGTCCAGCCTTCTGCCCCTGTACCATTTGAGACAATTGGTTGTGTTGTGTATGTACCATAGTTAATAAAGTATGAGCTTGAGGTAAAGTGCAGGGTTCTGGCCCTGCACTTCTGATTGGCTGTTAGGCGGTCAGATCGGATTGGTTAGTTCTTAGGAATCCGATTGGCCCTTAACAGAGGATTATTATTGGTTAAAAGAGCTAGCGTTCATAGCTCGCTATTGGACAACTCTCACAAGGGTTGCCTATATAAGGCAGAGTTCACTGTTGTTGTTTAGAGAAGTCACTATGCAATAAAGAGCTGAAAGTTCACATTCAGAGGCTGTCTCCATTTACTCCGACCCATGTCCAATTACTTAACACTGGCGACGAGGATGGGATGTGGAGACGTCTGAACCTAAGAAGTCAGGAAGTAATACCGAACATGTGATAAGACGACGCCAACAACGGAACCATGTCCGACGGCATCGTACCACCCGCTCCGTTCGATCCAAACCAAGAGGATTGGGAATCCTACATGGATCGCTTCCAAATGTTTCTCGAGATGAATAATTTGAAGGACGCCACACCAGCAAAGAAGCGGGCACTGTTCCTGATGCATTGCGGCCCAGCTGTATTTAAGATGGCTAAAGCACTTGCCAAACCTCGAGAAGTGAAAGCCATGAGCTGGGACGACCTCGAACCCATCCTGAGAGACCATTACGCGCCAACCGTGCCTACACTCGTGAGACGCCACGAATTTTATCAGAGAAACCAACGAAAAGGAGAGAGCATGGCCGATTTTGTGGCGGACCTCCGAAATTTAGGGGGCCTCTGCGGGTTCGCCGATTTAGAAGAAGCACTAAGAGATTGAGTAATTCTGGGATTAGATGCGCTAGGCGTGCAAAGCAAGCTGATGGCGAAAGGCGACATCAGCCTTGCTGACGCCATCGCCGAAGCCACGGCTGCGGAGGTGACCAAAAAGTCGGCTGCACAATTACGGCGAAGCCGCATTCCGGTAACACCACTGACTGGCGAAATCTTACCCAACTCAGAAGGGCAGCTCTCAACAACGCACCACGAGGACCTCTCTTCGTCATCAGACAGTGACGAAGAAGGGGTCCATGGACTGCGGTCCAACCGGGACCCTCGCCCTAAGCCCTTACGCCCTTGCGCTGGCTGTGGAGCAAAGCATGCCAGGGCCAAATGCAAATTCCGCGACGCACTCTGCCATGAGTGCGGGAAACGAGGCCACATCAGCCGGGTCTGCCGCAGCTTACCAGGACCCAGCCAACTATCGCCAATCGACAGGAAACCGTCCTGTAAGGCGAGAGCCAGTGAACCACTCCTACAGAAATCGAGCTTTGCAAAAAGAAGAGGCTCACCATACTATCACTATAGGTCACGCCTCAGTTTTGGACACTAAGAAAATTCGAGTCACGGTAGCCATTGAGAACCAGCCTTGCCACATGGAGGTTGACTCAGGATCGTCCCTCTTGATGGTGTCTTGGAAGACACTCAAGCAACTCATCCCCACAATTCAACGCCAAGACCTCCAATTTCAACGCCTCATCCTCAAGGACTACCAAGGAAATCGAATCCCCGTTGTCGGGTCCTGCCGAGTCCGAGTCTCCTTCAAAAAGCATACAGCGTACTTACCTCTAACGATCATCGATAGAGATAGGCCTAGTCTATTAGGCCTCCAATGGTTCGCACCACTCGGCATCGAAGTGGCCGGCGTGAACCGAGTCGGTGGTTGTGAGTGGGAGGAAGACCTTATCTCTGAGTTCAGCGTCGTCTTCGCGGACCGCTTAGGTGAGTATAAAGGGACCCCAATCTCATTTAGTTTAGATCAAAAAGTAGCCCCTATTCGCTTGAAGCCCCGTCGACTTCCATTCGCTCTTAAAGCAAAGATCAACGAACAACTCGACAAGCTAATTGCTCAAGGGGTGTTGAAGCCCATCGATCACTCTCCATGGGAAACCCCTATTGTAACACCTATTAAGCCAGATGGGTCAATCCGAATTTGTGGGGACTACCGGGCCACTTTAAACCATGCCCTACAGCAGAATGCGTATCCAGTTCCGGTGGTGCAGCACCTCCTTCATTCCTTGGGGGGCAGAAAGGTTTTCACTAAATTAGATTTAGCTCAAGCTTATCAACAACTACCAGTGGATGAAAAGACGGCCCAAGCCCAAACAATTGTAACGCACAGAGGTGCCTTTAAATATACCCGATTGCAATTTGGGGTTAGTGTAGCCCCGGGGATATTCCAAAGCCTCATGGAAAGGTTGTTACAGGGAATCAAGGGCGTGGTTCCGTATTTTGATGATGTATTAATTGCAGCCCCTACCAAAAAAATCTTGCAGGATCGTTTGAAATGTGTTCTTAAAAAATTCCAAGAGGCAGGACTTAAGGTGAAAAAAAATAAATGTCACTTATATACTGACAGTGTTGAGTTTCTAGGGTATCAGATTGATAGCCAGGGCATTCATCCTACTGAAAGTAAATTAAAGGCGATAAAAAACGCTCCCAGGCCACGAAACAAGGCCGATCTCCAGGCGTTCTTAGGCCTCATTAATTTCTAAAATGTATTTTTACCACACAAGGCGACTGTTGCTGAACCGTTACACCGGTTATTAGATAAAAAAGCATTGTGGGTATGGGGTTACCGGGAAGAACAAGCGTTCTGGAATGTTAAAAAACTGCTCACATCTGACTCTGCATTTATGCAGTATAACGAGACTTTACCATTAGTTATAACCTGCGATGCATCACCCTTTGGGGTGGGCGCCATTTTGAGTCATGTACTACCTAATGGGAACGAAGCCCCTGTTGCATACTTTTCGAAGACTCTTTCATAAGCAGAGCGGAACTATGGACAAATTGATAAAGAAGCTCTCGCAATCGTTTCAGCTGTAAAGAAATTTCATGAATATGTGTATGGAAGGACATTTACCATTATAACTGACCACAAACTGTTTCTAGGGATAATAGCCGGGGACAAGCCAACCCCCTATATATTATCCCCAAGAATCACCCGATGGTCAGAATTCCTAGCTGCTTATAATTATCGCCTACAATATCGCCCGGGGAAAGCCATTCCCCATGCCGACGCATTAAGCCGAGCACCGCTTCCAGAGACTCTCGACGATCCGGCACCAACGGCAACCATGTTGCAGATCGAAACACTCAACTCACTGCCTATGACCGCCCGAGACATCGCGAGAGAAACCAAACGAGACCACACCCTAGCTCGAGTCCTAGGCTGGGTAGAACGCGGATGGCCATTGGACCAAGTACCAGATGACTTTGCACCATTTAAATCTCGACAGACTGAACATTTTTCCCAAATAGGCTGTATCATCTGGGGCGATAGAGTCGTTGTCCCAGAACGACTCTGGAAGACGCTGCTACAAATTCTGCATGAGGGCCACCCCGGCATTGTGCGGATGAAAGCGCTTGCACAAAGCTACGCATGGTGGCCGGGCATGGACCGGCAAATCGAGCAGTGGGTCAAAGCGTGTGCCAATTGCCAACAAGCCAGCAACGCCCCACCAAAAGCCATGCCTACTGAATGGGAGACGCCACGTGGACCCTGGTCCCGAATCCACCTGGATTTCGCGGGGCCAACCAAAGGATATACCTTCCTGCTGACAGTTGACGCATACTCCAATTGGTTAGAAATTCATCGTATGACGGCTACAACTTCCGAGGCAGTGATCAAGATCCTAAATAGACTCTTTGCAACCCACGGATTACCTGACGTCCTGGTGTCCGATAACGGGCCACAGTTTATGGCACTAATGTTCGAGCAGTACCTCGCTGACCGCGGCATCCCCCATGCGCTTACTTTGCCAGCGCACCCTGCGACCAATGGCCGAGCGGAACACAGGGTCCAATTTGTTAAAAAGACTTTGCAAAAAGTGGACTATGACAATATCGATGACAAGGTCAACCAAATTCTCTTTTTGCAACACATAACTCCACATAGCATCACCGGCAGAACTCCCGCCGAACTCCACATAGCGTCACCGGCAGAACTCCCGCCGAACTACTGATGGGACGAAGACTCCATTCCCATCTCGACCGGTTGCACCCTGCTTACGAACCGGAAAAGCCAATAGGATCCAGTGGCCGCTATCGCACCTTCCAGGTAGGAGACCACGTTTACGCACGAAACTTATCAGGCAATCCGTTATGGATAGAGGCAATGGTAGTACGAGTGACCGGCCCCAAATCCTACGTAGTGAAATGCTGTGACAATAGACTGTGGAAACGGCATATCAACCAATTACGGTCATGACTCACAACGGCCAGTCAACAACTCCCCCATGACCAAACCGAGGGGGGGGGAGGTACAGAAGAAGATGACGTTCCAGGGAACCTGCTCGAAGGGAGTGACAAATTAAGTGAGACTCAGGAAATGGAGCAGGAAGGAGAATTGTTTGCACCATAAGGAATTGTACCTGAGCAAGAAGCAGATTCACTGCCAAACAACAATCTACCTCAACAGGATTGCAATCAACGAGTGCAATGAAAATCCGAAAGACTTTAAAGACAACCGTCCTATTTAAAGGACTATATAACTACACCGTAATTAAGAAGCCAGGGGGAAGGGGTGTTGTGTATGTTCCATAGTTAATAAAGTATGAGCTTGAGGTAAAGTGCAGGGTTCCGCTGTTAGGCGGCCAGATCGGATTGGTTAGTTCTTAGGAATCCGATTGGCCCTTAACAGAGGATTATTATTGGTTAAAAGAGCTAGCGTTCATAGCTCGCTATTGGACAACTCTCACAAGGGTTGCCTATATAAGGCAGAGTTCACTGTTGTTGTTTAGAGAAGTCACTATGCAATAAAGAGCTGAAAGTTCACATTCAGAGGCTGTCTCCATTTACTCCAACCCATGTCCAAGTACTTAACAGGTTGTCCACTCCCTTCTTAAAAACCTCCAGGGAAACCTCCAGGCCACAACTTCTTCTCAATGTCAATAGGGTGTGATGGATGAAGGTGTTGAAAGTCACTTTTAATCCCACTTGTGCTTATTCCAAAGCACGGGACCTTTATTGAACTTGGATAAACACACCTTTAATTTAATTTTTCCGTGCCTTTTTTTTTTTTTAATATTACAACTGCCGTACTAAGTGCAATCAGGTGGCTATTGTATAATTTAAACTCCAGGTGATTTTTATTTAATAATAATAGCTTACATTTTGTATAGTATTTGCATCCCCCAAAGGATCTCTTCCGCACTTTGCCAACATAACAATCAAAGACATAGAAAGTAAAACACTGATTATAATTAATTCTTAAGTAGGCCATGGCTTACTCCTAGCCGCCTTTTCTATTTAAAAACAATCCCTCCCCCCCCAAAAAAAGCCCATTGCATTTATTGAATGGAGAATTTTCTTTAGGGAGGGAGAGAGAGAGAGAGAGAGAGAGATTCCAACAGAGGACTTGAAACAATTCTGTTAAGTACTGAACATGGGTCGGAGTAAATGGAGACAGCCTCTGAATAGTGAACATTCAGCTCTTTATTTGCATAGTGACTTCTCAAAACAACAACAGTGAACTCTGCCTTATATAGGCAACCCTTGTGAGAATTGTCCAATAATGAGCTATGAATGGGGATTCGATTTCCTTGGTAGTCCTTGAGGATGAGGCGTTGAAATTGGAAATCTTGGCGTTGAATTGTGGGGATGAGTTGCTTGAGTGTCTTCCAAGACATCATCGAGAGGGACGATCCCGAGTCGACCTCCATGTGGCAAGGCTGGTTTTCGATGGCTACTGTGACCCAGATTTTCTTAGTGTCCAAAGCTGAGGCATGACCAATAGTGATAGTATGGTGAGCCTCTTCTCTTTGCAAAGCTCGATTTCTGTAGGAGTGGTTTACTTGCTCTCGCCTTACAGGACGGTTTCCTGTCGATTGGCAATAGTTGGCCCCTTTTGAGGCCTGGCTGAGTCCTGGTAAACTGCGGCAGACCCGGCTGATGTGGCCTCGTTTCCCGCACTCATGGCAGAGTGCGTCGCAGAATTTGCATTCGGCCCTGGCATGGTTGGCTCCACAGCCAGCGCAAGGGTGTAAGGGCTTCGGACGAGGGTCCTGGTAGGACCACAGTCGATGGACCCCTTCTTCGTCGCTGTCTGATGACAAAGAGAGGTCCTTGTAGTGCATTGTTGATAGCTGCCCTTCTGTGCTAGGTGAGATTTCGCTGGCCGGTGGTGGTACAGGAGTGCGGCTTCGCCGTAGTTATGCAGCCGACTTTTTGATCACCTCCGCAGCTGTGGTTTCGGCGGTGGCGTCAGCAAGGCTGATGTCACCTTTCGCCATCAGCTTGCTTTGCGTGCCTAGTGCATCTAATCCCAGAACTATTCAATCTCTCAGTGCCTCTTCTAAATCGGCGAACCCGCAGAGGCCCACTAAATTTCGGAGGTCCACCACAAAATCGGCCATGCTCTCCCCTTTTCTTTGGTTTCTCTGATAAAACTCGTGGTGTCTCACAAATGTAGGCACGGTTGGCGTGTAATGGTCTCTCAGGTCGAGGTCGTCCCAGCTCATGGCTTTCACTTCTCGAGGTTTGGTGAGTGCTTTAGCCATCTTAAATACGGCTGGGCCTCAATGCATCAGGAACAGCGCCCTTTTCTTTGCTGGTGTGGCGTCCTTCAAGTTATTCGTCTCGAGAAACTTTTGGAAGCGATCCATGTAGGATTCCCAATCCTGTTGGTTCGGATCGAACAGAGCAGGTGGTACAATGCATCTGGACATGGTTCCGTTGTTGGCATCGTCTATCACGTGCTCGGTATTGCTTCCTGGCTTCTTTGGTTCAGACGTCTCCGAATCCCACCCTCGTCGCCAGTGTTAAGTATTTGGACATGGGTCAGAGTAAATGGAGACAGCCTCTGAATAGTGAACATTCAGCTCTTTATTTGCATAGTGACTTCTCAAAACAACAACAATGAACTCTGCCTTATATAGGCAACCCTTGTGAGAATTGTCCAATAACAAGCTATGAACACTAGCTCTTTTAACCAATAAGAATTCTCTGTTAAGGGCCAATCAGATTCCTCAGAACTAACCAATCCGATCTGGCCGCCTAACAGCCAATCAGAAGTGCAGGGCCAGAACCCTGCACTTTACCTCAAGCTCATACTTTATTAACTATGGTACATACACAACAAATTCTATTTGTTAAGCCTGTGTTCCCCAACCAGTGTTAAGGAGACAAGCTAAACAGAATGTGCAGCATTAGTCAGATAGGCATACAGATAAATGAGTGATATAAGTTTGTATGTTTGTTGACATACAGTAAAAATAACAGATACGCTTGTGCTATCAAAAATATAGTTTATTCCATTTATAGCATAGTCAAAATAACAGTCCATTAGTCATGTATCATTTAGTCAGTTCATTCAAGGATATTCAGTTAGCAAAGTCCGTGTAGAATATCCTATGTCAGTTCACTTACAAATCAGTCCTTTGTCTCTCTCCCATTCGAGTAAAGCAGTCTTGAATCCATACAGTAATTAGGGATCATCAAAGCCAGAGAGAGAACAAGCTGTCCTCTTGCTTCTTTTAAAGTGCTTTCACAACCACTCCCCTAATTACATTCCCATATTTAAAGTTGCAGACACTTTAATTTATAAACTATGATTACATATTTATTATTTTACCTAAACCAGTTAGGGTAAACAATGTTATCCCTAACATTATTCACCTAAGCAACAAAAAGATTCTCCTTTTAAATGACTGGGCCATTTAGGAAATATGGTTTATTTCTATTTCTTCCCTTAGAACAGGGGTGTCAAACTTGATTTCATTGAGGGCTGCATCAGGGTTGTGGTTTGACCTGGGAGGGCCGGGGGTGGGAGTGGCCATTGTGGGCGTGGCCAGCTCAATGTCACTCGTGTCAGGGGCATCTGTGGTGCCCAAGTGCTAAGATAGGATTCCTGAGACCCTCCCTCACTCTCATTATAATAAATCTTCCTTCCTTCCTTTCCTTCCCTCCCTCCCTCCCTCCCCCCTCCCTTCCTTTCCTTCCCTCCCTCCCTCCCTTTCTTTCCTTCCTTCCTTCTTTCCTTCCTTCCTTTCCTCCCTTCCTTCCTTCCTTTCCTTCCTTCCTTCCCTCCCTCCCTCCCTTTCTTTCCTCCCTTCCTCCCTCCCTCCCTTCTTTCCTTCCTTCCTTTCCTCCCTTCCTCCCTTCCTTCATTCCTTCCCCCTTCCTTTCTTCCTTCTTTCCTTTCTTCCTTCCTTTCCTTCCTTCTCTCCCTCCCTCTCTCCCTTTCCTTCCTTCCTTCCTCCTTCTTTCCTTCCTTCCTTCCTTCCCTCTTTCCTTCCTTCCTTCCTTCCTTCCTTCCTTCCTTCCTTCCTTCCTTCCTTCCTTCCTTCCTTCCTTCCTTCCTTCCTTCCTTCCTTTTCTTTTTTTCCCTTCCCTCTTCATTCTCCTTTCTTCTTCCTTCCCCTCTTTCCTTCTTTTTCCTTCCTTGCTCTCTTCCCATCTTCCCTTCTTTTCCTTTGTCTTTCCTATTTCCCTTTCTCTTTTCCTGCCCCTTTCTTGCATGCTGAATTTCTCCTTTTGTTTTGTTTTTAGTTTGTTTTAATAGCTCTCTGCCAGTGAAAATGGAGCTCAGGGGGGCCTTGCAGAGGCACCACTGGCCGGTCCTTTCCTGTTTCCAGGTCGGCCCCGTGGGTGACATCTAACCACCCCATGGGCTGGATCCATCCCGTGGGCTTTGAGTTGGACACCCCTGGTTTAGAATGTCTTGGATGTTCCTTCTCGGGAGCAAACTCCAAATTCATTTCTAGGTTTCAGGTTAAAATACAGAGGATAAGGAAAGCTTGATCAAGATTATCAGATAATTATGAAGGAGCTAACCTTGCTCTGGTGCCCTCAAGGTGTGCTTTGAAGTATAGCTAGTCCTCAATTTACAACAGTTTGTTTAGTGACTGAAGTTACCACTGCAGTGGAAAAAGGGACTTATAACTGTTTTCATACTTACAACTGTTTCAGCATCCTCATGGTTATGTGAGTTGGCTCGAAGAGGAGAATATTTTTACTGAGGATTGAACTGGGGGGGTTTGAGTGCTCTCTGAAGATGTTTAATTACCCAGCTAGGTGACATCATCAGTGCTAGAAGGGAGCGGAGTTTGCTATCCTTTTGTATGTTATTGGCTTGCCCTGTCACAATTGGTGGAAGTATTCTTGGTGGTTCTTTGATTAGACTGTTGTGTGCTGTTAGCTTGTTTCTCTGAGATGTTAGTTCCTTGACTGGGGCATTGTTTACTTCTTGATTGTTGGTTTACTTCTTGATTCTTGGTGTTCATCATCTTCTTTTAATGACCCTATAATCCCTTGCAGGGTGGACTCTTGGCAACTGAATGGAGCTGAGTGTTTACTGGCCGGATGCTCTTCCTGTCGCCAATGAAGAGTTTTTTTTTCAGCAGATATAGTCTCTGTGAGGATTCCAAGTAATACATCCATAGCAAACAGAACTCCGAGGCAGGTAGTGTGATGACCTAGGGCGTGACACAAAAATAATAAAGTCATAAAAGTAGAATAAATTCCTTTTAATGCCTCCAACGTGGCCCCCAATGTCCCCCAATCCTCGACTGGATATCAAATTCTTCATAAAACAGTCCACGAAGGGCAGAAATGCAGTCCAAACTCAAAGTAAAGATAATTAGAAATAAAAAAAAACCAACACAAACCACACTGAAGTAATTAACATGGCAGGCCAGGATGATAAATTGCAGACTTTCAAAGGATAACGCAGCACCCACAGTTGGGAAAACTCCAAAAGCCAGATAAGCCTCCACCAAGAAAATGCATGCTTTACTTCCAACAAGCAGCTGTATGCAAATGCCCCACTTATATCCTGTTCTCCCAGCTGCAACTAAGGAAAGGGATCAGGGCCTTTTTCTCTCTCGTAAGCCACATTGCTCCCTTTTCTGTTCCTCCCTGCGTGCCCTAGGATGAAGAGGGGGTGGCCCTGGGTCTTCCTCTGAATGCCCAGCTGGACTGTGCCCTTCCCCTGTTTCTTCCACAGCCACCGGAGCCACACTCCCACTCCTTCTCAGCTGCTCAATCTCCCCCTCAGAATCGGACTCCAACAAGGGCATGACCGGTAGATTCCTCAAAGACCAGTTTTATTGGATATATCATATTGGCACAGACTGCTGAAAACCTACTCTAAAGGTTCCTGCAGTTTTCACCTAATCAAAAGTAAAAGTTTTCTCCTTTTCCCAAACCAACAGTCACTTGGTCCAATCAGGGTGTTGTCCAGTGGCTTGGTAACATCACATCTCCTCTCTTCAGCTGCCTGTTGGGATGTCCTTGGTTCCCAGGGGAAAGTATTTTGTTTTGGCTACCAATCCCCAGCTATCTCTATTCCCCCCCTTCCTAACCTTCATCTCCATTGTGGCAACACTGAAGCCTCCTTCAGTCAGGCCAGCTTCAGAATTGACAGTCTCATTGTGCACACAGAGAGAAATGATTACCAGCCTCCAGCTAGGATTGAACTCACAGCCTCCTGATTGTGAGGCAAGAGCCCTACTTCTAGGCTAGTGCACCACTCCAATATTAATCTTGGTGTTAATCTGGCTTGTAGCTCTGTTGGCTTGTAAGATGGTTTTTAAATTCACTTAGTAGTGGGAGCATGTTTGGTCTTTGACTATGCTGGCAACATCCTAATAAAAGATTCTGGAGGCAAAAGCTATTGCTCTTACTGTTAACTGGGAACACTGCGTATAACATAGGTATCTCTAAAGCCTGTAACCAAGTCTGCACCTTCTTTATTGCCCTACAAGCCAATACGAGATTCTTACTTTTTAAACGTTTTAAAGTTCAGACAATGTTCACATGAAAAATGCAGATTTCATGGAATGCTTGAAGTGTCTTTGGATGTGAATCTCTATTAGCTAGAAGAGCCAAAAACAAGAGATTTGTTTATGTAGGGAATATGCAACAGGCTCACTGGCTCCTCCCTTTTTTTTCATTTGCTGATTCCTTTAGTGTATATGAAATTAAATGGGAAGCTGCTGTGTCGTAAATCAAATATTAACTACTAGCAATGCTTTCTTTCCAAGAAGGTTCTTTGGACTCCAGATAGTCTTGTAGTTATTCTTGGAAAATTAAAATGGCAGGAGACTATAGACTTGGAATTGAGATATTGTTGAGAAGTGGCAGGAACCAAATTCATATGAGGAACCAAACGGTTTGAAGGAAACCACCTGGAGAAGGTCAGTTTTCCTGTTTACCCCAGTATAGGATCTGTTGATCAAAGATACAACTTTCAGCCACAATTTGGGCCAGAATTTCCATTGCTAAGCAAATAGATTAGTAAGTGAGTCCTGCCCGAGTTTTTTTTTTGCCATGGTTGTTGAACCAATCACTGTAATTGTTGACTGAATCATGCCTGGGGGACTAAAATATATGAAGAATTGATACAGGAACTGGGCATGGCTAGTCTAGTGAAGAGAAGGACCAGGGGAGACATGATAGTAGTCTTCCAATATTTGAGAGGCTGCCATAGAGAGGATGAAGGGGTCAAGCTATTTTCCAAAGCACCTGAAGGTCAAGCAAGAAATAATGGATGGAAACTAAACAAGGAGAGATTCAACCTAGAAATAAGAGGAAACTCTAAGAGATGCTTAGACTTCCAGGGAATAGTGAAAGCCCAAAACTAAAGTTGAAGCTACAGATTTGGAAACAAGGCAGTTTGCTTAACTCCTTGGAAATCCCAAAGGTGTTTTTTCCAAGAGGCAAGTGGACTTTCTTGTTTTTTCTTTTGAAGACGTTTTGCTTCTCATCTATTTTCAAGCTATTTCCTAAAGCACCCAAAGGTCAGACAAGGAATAATGGATGGAAACTGAAGAAGGAGAGATTTAACCTGGAAATAAGGAGAAACTTTCTGACATTGAGAACAATCAACCAATGGAACAGAAGTTGCCCTCGGAAGTTGTGGGAGCATCATCTCTTGAGACTTTCAAGAAGAGATTGGACTCTCATTTATCAGAAATGGTATAGGATCTCCTGCTTGGGCGGGGGGTTGGACTAGATGATCTACAAGGTCCCTTCCAACTCTGTTAATCTGTATGTCAACTCAAAAATATTAATCTGGTCTTTTAGAGTTGTCACCAGAAAGGGAGTGGGTGGAGTAATGCATACTTTAAATATTTTCACAGATAATGCTAGGCAGCTGAAACTGTTGACGTGCAAGGTTATTACTGGAGAGCACAATTTATGACTCTTAGCTATGGATGTGTCCCATTGGAGAATATACATCCAGGGGGTGGAGAAAGACCAGGGTCAAGGGTGAGACGAATGATGTGTCTCAGTGTCTGCTGCACCCAGGTAATGCCGGCATGTTCACTCCAAATAAATGATTTTTTTAAAAAAAAAAAAACTCTGAGAGATTGGGCGTTGGTTCTTACCTGATACGCCTCTTCTCGTGGAACTGCGTAGAGCATCCAGAGAGTGGGAGGTGCTCCAGTCTTCACTTCTCACAGGCTGAGCTGAAATTGAGGAACGCCCTCCTCCTCCACGTGACTCCTCCATGCGTTCCCCCCAGTTTTATCGAAGACGAGAGGACAAAAACAACCCTCTACTCTTAAGTATTAAACAACATGAACTACAACATTAGAAATCATTGGCCAAAACAGGTTTTCCCCCTTTACAGACGGACCAACAGGGTGGGGCTGGATGCTCTACGCAGTTCCACGAGAAGAGGCGTATCAGGTAAGGACCAACGCCCATTCTCCGTAGAACTGCTGCGAGCATCCAGAGAGTGGGACATACCAAAGCAAGTGTGTCCTAAGGGTGGGAGTCCATCTGGATTGGAACTTCCCCAGGATCTCTCACCACTTGCTGCAAAACTCACCTGCCAAAAGATGCTTCAGCTGAGGCGTAAACATCAATCTTATAATGTCTTATAAAGGGAGATGGGGAAGTCCAGGTGACCGCCCAGCAAATATCAAGAATAGACGCCTGAGTAGCCCAGGCTGCCGAGGTAGCTGCACTTCTGATGGAGTGAGCGGTAACCCCACTGGGAACTGGAATAGCTTGAACTAAATAGGCCTTGGATATGGTAGCCCTAATCCATCTGCCTACCGTGGACGGAGAAACTTTACAGCCTAGTGTCTTTGGCTGAAATGACAAAAATAGAGCCTCTGCCTTCCTGATGGACTGCGTACGAAAAATGTAAATACGCAAAGCCCTTCGAACATCAAGGGTGTGCCACTGCCTCTCTTGCTCGCGCAGAGGCTTCAGACAAAAATTAGGCAGGACCAACTCCTGTGCCCTGTGGAACGGTGAATTAATCTTCGGCATAAATGCTGGGTCTGGTCTCAGAACCACCCGATCTGAATGAAAAATGCACAGATCTTTTCTCACGGATAGAGCTGCAATTTCAGATATCCTTCAAGCCGAAGTAATAGCCAACAGAAAAACTGTTTTAAATGTAAGAAATTGAAGTGACGCCTCCCTGAGAGGCTCAAAAGGAGATCTAGTCAAGGCCAGGAGAACTTTATTAAGGTCCCATGTCGGGTACCTGTGCACTACTGACGGGCGCAAATTAGAAGCCCCTTTAAGAAAAGCCTTGATTCTAGGATGGTGGGAAAGGGGACCGAAAGGACTGCCAGCAACCACTGTTGAGAGCGCCGCTACCTGCCTCCTTAAGGTGTTAGGTGATAAACCTCCATCTAGGCCATCTTGTAAAAAGGCCAGGATCTGTGCAACTGAAGGAGAGCGTGGGTCGATGAATGATTTGTGGCACCAGTTACAGAAACTTTTCCAGGTAGCCTCATAAATGCGAGTAGTAGAAGGCCTTCTAACCGCCAAAATGGTGTTAATGACCTGGGCTGATAAGCCTTCCTCAATCATCCTTTCCCGCTCAACCTCCAAACAGCCAACTGTAGCCACTGTGGCTCTGGATGGAGCAGCGGGCCTTGCGACAGCGAAATCTGATCCAACGGAATCCTCCATGGCGGAGATACTGACAGATTGCGGAGGTCCGCAAACCACGGCCTCCTGGGCCAATAAGGTGCCACCATGAGGATCTCTGCTTTCTCGGCTATCAATTTTCAAATCACCCTGGGGATCAATGGAAACGGAGGGAAGGCGCACAGTAGCCCAGGAGGCCACGGGCAACGCAAGGCATCGTGATTCTCTGCTCCGCTGGAGGGATAACGGGAGAAGAACCTCGGTGTTTGCGCGTTGAGCGGAGATGCAAAAAGGTCTACTAGGAGCTGACCGAACTTGGCTGCTGCTTCTCCGAACAGATGTGGGTGCAGGAGCCACTCTGCCTGATCCAGTGTTGCCCTGCTGAGCCAGCCCGCCTGGACGTTGGAGGCCCCGGAGATGTGCTCCGCTCTGATGGATAAGAGGTGCGCTTCTGCCCATCGACACAGTCGCTCGGCCTCTCTCATGAGAAGGAGGGAATGGGTGCCCCCTTGCCGATTGATGTGGGCCTTGGTTGTAGTATTGTCCGTTAGGACCAGGACATGGCGCCCCCTTACCCGATGAAGGAATGTTTGCAGAGCCAGGTACACTGCACGAAGCTCCAACCAGTTGATGCTCCGACTTCGCTCCGCATGAGTCCAAACTCCCTGTGCTGAGAGAGATTACAGATGGGCCCCCCATCCGGAAAGACCTGCGTCTGTTGTGAGAACAACCCTTCGAGGTTCCTGGAATAACTGACCTCTGTTGACAGATGGTCGCATCCACCACAGGAGGGAGGCGAGAACTCTCGGCGGGACCCCCACCATAAACCTTGACGTGCTCCTTCCTGAATGCTGATACGGCAGGAGGAACCATTGCAAAGATCTGGAATGCAAGCGAGCCCATGGAATTATGGAAATACAGGAAACTAGCTTCCCTAGCAGTTTGGATAAATTGAGCAACGATGCTTTCCCGGTCCGCCGGATATCCTTGATAGTGGTGCGGATACTAATAAGTCTCTCCTGAGAGAGAAAGACCCTTCCTTCAACAGAGTCAATCACAGCCCCTAGATGGGATATACTAGTGGAGGGGGTAAGCTGACTCTTCTCCCAGTTCACTAAGAATCCGTGGGACTGAAGTACCGAGAGGGTAGCGCTAGTATCGCTCTCGACTTGATGTCGGGAAGGGGATACAACCAGGATATCGTCAAGGTAACAGTGGATCCGGATGGGAATTTGTCTAAGGTGAGCTGCAATAGCCGCCAACACCTTAGTGAAAGATCTCGGAGCTGAGGCTAGACCAAAGGGGAGGGCTACATACTGGAAATGCTGATTATTATAATAAAATCTGAGATATTTAGAATACGAGGAATGAATGGGAATATGGAGATAAGCCTCGGAAAGGTCAATTGACGTAAGCCAGTCTCCTCCTCTGATGCCCTGTAAAATCGACTGCAGAGTCTGCATTTTGAATTTATGGCGTACAATAAAACGATTTAACCTCTTAAGATCTAAAATGGGTCTCCATCCCCCGGAATGTTTAGGCACCAAGAATAAAAGTGAATAGAAACCCCTTCCCTGTTGGGATGGGGGTACAGGTTGAATAGTCCTAATATCAGAAAGATGTTTGATGGCAGAAGCCATAAGAGCCCGTTTAGTAGGATTCCTAGAAATGGGTGAAACCCTGAAATGTTCGGGGGGAGGAGAGAGAAACAGCAGGGTCAAGCCAAAGCGCACTGAATTTGTAACCCAAGTATCAGAGGTGGATTCCTCCCACTTGTCGGCAAAATGCCTGAGGCGGCCGCCTGTGGTAAGAAAACCTGCAATGCTACCTGGGCCGGCGCCGCTCTACTCCTGGAACCCCTGAAGGGCCTTCTGTAGCTGCCCCCTCTCTTGCCTCTGTCTCCTGAGTCGCCCCGGTCCTGGAAGGATGGCCGGAATGAGGGGGAGCCCTGAAATCTAGGAGAGAATGATGACTGGAAGGAGGGACGAAAGGAGCCCCTCCGAAAGGACTGGGAACTCTTGGCTTCCTGCCTACGAAAAAGTGAAGGCAGAAACTTTTTCTTATTTCGGGTTTCCAGGAGCAATGGCTCCAGAGCGGGCCCGAATAATTTCCCTTTTACTATGGGGGCTGAAGCCAACTTAGACTTATTTTTAATATCAGCCTGCCAGTGTCGAAGCCAAAGCAATCGTCTGGCAGAAACATGGGAAGAAATAGCTTGGGATGAGAACTTAACCGAATGAAAGGTAGCGTCGGCTGCAAATTCCGCCGCTGCCGTGATCTTTGCAATATCTTGATGGGCTCTGGTATCAGCTGGGGAAATGTGTTGCTTCATCTGTCTGAGCCACCTGATGGAAGATCGGGTGAAAAAGGAAGCGGCCGTGGCCGACTGGATAGCCCAGGCATCAGCGGTGTGAGCCCGCCGGAGCACCATCTTCGCTCGCTTATCCTCTGGCTTCAGTGCCTCTAGTGCATCGGTAGGATTGGAAGAGGAAGCAAGCCTTACAATCGGATCATCTACTTCTTGGGTGTCTAACATAGCTGAGAAATCCGAATCCAGGGTAAACAACCTCTTGTCCTGACTAGAAGGGGCCGGAGAAGGACCCACCGAGGCGAACTGCTTTGCAACCAGATCTGAGAAGATTGGGGGGGGGCGGAATAATGTCTGCTGCCACTGTCGGCTGTCTGAACATAAGGTCATCAGGACCTTCTGGACTCGATGGAGGAGGTTCAGAAGGAGGCTGAGAGGCTAGACCTGAAATGTTCTTTGTCTTAAATAGCAAGGACTTAAATAAATGGGGTTTAAAAAGACCCACAACAGCAGGTTGTTCAGGAGAAAGACCCTCATCTTCTGACATTTCTCCCTCCATTAGGTCCCCCTCCAGAAAGGGTTCCGAATACTGTAAGGAACCTCTATCAGAACCTTCGTACTCTCCGAACGGTTCAAGGCCCACTCCCTCTTCTTCTTGGGTATCTTCCCCCTCTGGGAATGGAACATCCACGTGAGGAGGTACCTGACCATGCTGTGACGCTGGTGTAGAAGGAGATCTCCCGGATAAAGACTCAGCCTTGGGAGTCCTCCCTCGGGAATCCGGTCTAGCGAGCTGCTGCATTCCTTCAGCTATGCCTTGACGGATGGCAGACTACATCCATTCCCTGATGTTCTCAGGTACAATGATTGGAGCAGGATCCTCAGAGCATAGGCCTGCAGCGGTCGGCGTAAAGGCCGCCTCTGGTACACGAGAGGGCTGGAGGCCTCGGGTGGAATTACCGCCCCTAGAGGAAGAGGGTTGGCTCGGCGGGGGGGGGGTAGAAGGAAAAGGCAGGTGTTATAGAGTGTGACTCTTTAACCCGCTTGCTAAACTCCCTTTCTAGGGCCTTATGACGTCGTAAGGCATCTCTTTGAGAAGCACTGGAAGAATCCTTGTCCCTTTTGCGAAGGTAGTGCTTCTTAGACTTGGCCTTCAGAGAAGAGCCAGTAGGATTAGCCTCTGCCATGGTATTGGAAGAAAAATGGCGGTTGGCACGCCTAGGAGTTCGGCCTACAAACGTAAACCGGTTTTCCTAAAATTGGGTCACGTCCCCCTTTTTGAAGAAATTTTATTCTAGAGCTAGCTATTATCTATTCAAAAAAGTCTCCTTTCTCTTTTTTTTTTTTTGAACCTTATGCAATAAAAAAACAGAAAAAATTCCAGCAAGCTAAATTAAAAAACCTGAATATATACACTGGCATTTTACTACAAAAAAAGGGGTCAGGTTCAAGTAAGGAAAACCAAATAGACCCAAGAAGGTACAGCAAAAACAATAATTTAATTCCAAATAGACCAAATGAACGCTGAGGCCAAGCAATTTGCAAAAGGCAAGACAAGACAAAAGGGGCCTCTGTAGGCAGCCCCCCAACAACATGGAGAGTACGTGCCTGCGCTTCTGAACTAGCTGCAGGCCAAGGAAGAAAGCCAACAATATTAAATCTAAGAGAGACAACAGGGCACGGGGCCACAGTGCTCTCTCAGTAAAATCAAAGGCTCCACGCGGCCTGACGGTCCCGCTAAAGGGCCTACAAAGGCCTCACAGCTCACACTTAAATCCCAAAAGATAAGGCCTTACTTGATCAGTAAAACAAAATGGCGCCGGCCACAAGGCGCACCCAAAATGGCCGCCTGGCTCAGAGCGCACAGCTCAGAAGCGTACCAGCCCACCACAACTTCAAGCAGGAGAAGAAAGGAGCTGGGAGAGGAAGCACTGCCTCCTCTGAGGCGTTCTGGGGGGAAGACGCAATTGCACTTTTTAAAAGTACAGCGCAGAGCCAAGCGGCTGAGCCCAGCGCACTTGGAACGGCAGAGGATAGAAGAGGAGGGGTGGGGGGGTGAAAGACTCCAAACCCCTCACTTCCCTTCTGGGAGCGAAATCACTCCAAAAACTAAATTTGGGACCGCACTACTCTTGCAGGGAGAGCAAAGGAAAAATCAAACCTGAATCATTATTAACGACGCCTGAAACGGCCAAGGAACGAAGAAAGCTGCCTGTCTTCTTGAAGGCTGAGCTAAAACTGGGGGGAACGCATGGAGGAGTCACGTGGAGGAGGAGGGCGTTCCTCAATTTCAGCTCAGCCTGTGAGAAGTGAAGACTGGAGCACCTCCCACTCTCTGGATGCTCGCAGCAGTTCTACGGAGAAGTGGCTAGAGACTCATGATTCGAATGGGAGTGGATTGTCGGAGCCCTGACACTGTAATCTGTAATTTGTAAAATGAATCCAGCTTTGTCTATTTACGCATTACGTATCTGATATTAATATAGTTGAGAAAGTCCAGAAATATTTCACAATAAGAGTTCTCCACTCCTCTACTCATTGCAGAATACCTTATGCCACCAGACTTGAAATTCTAGACCTAGAAAACTAGAACTATGGCACCTTCGGTTCGATCTAAGTATAGTACATAAAGTTATATACTGCAATGTCCTACCTGTCAATGAATACTTCAGCTTCAACCGTAATAATACAAGAGCACACAATAGATACAAACTCAAGGTAAACCGCATCAAACTTGATTGCAGGAAATACGACTTCAGCAACAGAATGGTCAATGTCTGGAATACTCTACCTGACTCTGTGGTTTCTTCCCCAAACCCCAAAAACTTTAACCTTAGACTGTCTACTATTGACCTCACCCGTTTGCTAAGAGGTCTGTAGGGGGCATGCATAAGCGCAATTTTGATCGTGTGACTGCGGGGATGCTGTGAAATTGTTGTAAACCTCTTTTTTTCCCCCAATGCTGTTGTTACTTTGCACTGTGGCTCAATAAATGGTTGTAACTCGAGGATTACCTGCGTAGAATATATTGAAATGATTACACGGAAAACCTGGTATGGTGTATTTTCACACTCCACCTCCTGCCGTGGATGTAGTGTACAGTATTTGCTAAGAGGTCTGTAGGGGGTGTGCATAAGCGCAATTTTGATCGTGTGACTGCGGGGATGCTGTGAAATTGTTGTAAACCTCTTTTTTCTCCCCAATGCTGTTGTTACTTTGCACTGTGGCTCAATAAATGGTTGTAACTCGAGGATTACCTGCGTAGAATATATTGAAATGATTACATGGAAAACCTGGTATGGTGTATTTTCACACTCCACCTCCTGCCGTGGATGTAGTGTACAGTATGCAAAGGGAAAAGCTATCTTTTTTTTTTTAGAATTTAAACACACAACGTGTGTGATGAAGCAGAAGGAAAATATGTGATTCTGAATGACAAGAATAGCAACAATGCATTTGATAAAGCACCTTTTTAAGAGAAGAAAAAGAGATGATCTACTCTTTGTTTCCCAGCGTGAGAGTGTTGAAAAGAAGCTGTTATAGTTTCACGCTGTCATCCACAAAACTCATGATGTGCCTACAAGCAAAGTGTAAAGAAAGTCTCCATTGTTTACCCAGGGAGGGAAAAAACACAGTTCCTGTTCTCAGATACAAATGGTTGGAGTTTAACTCTTGGATGATCAAATGCTCTGTCTTTCAATCTCTGTGTCTCCCATCTTTGCTGAACTTTTTTTTTTTTTTAAAGTATTGTGTATTTATGTCCCAACTTTATAATAGATATCAATAACTCAAGGCGGTGAACATATCTAATATTCCTCCTTTCTCCTCTTTTCTCCATTATACCAACACTGTGAAGTGGATTGGGCTAAGAGAGTGATTGACTTAAAGTCACCCAGCCAGCTTTCATCCCTAAGACAGAATTAAAACTCACAGTCTCCTGGTGATTGATTCAAAATCACCCAGCCAGCTTTCACACCTAAGGGAGGACTAGAACTCAGAATCTCCTGGTTTCTAGGTGAGCATTTTAACTGCTAAATTGAAATGGTTCTGTTATAAAATAATAATTATTTTGTTCATTTATCTTTTTTTTTAAATTCCACCACAGTAGGCATGACACCATAACATTCTGGAAAGATTGGCTGTGTTTAGCCAGATCAGGCTAAAATTGTTTCAGGGTATTCTGTGAACTGAGCCATTTCCATTATGGAGCAATTGTATTTCGTACGTCAAGTTTCATGTTTTATGTAAATTCAGGGATTATCTTCATAAGGAAGAGTCTGGGTGATTGCTAAGAATGACACTTTAAAGCACCTGATTATTTATACCTCTTTTGATTAATTTTCAGGATGGTATGCTTTCACATTAATTAGATTAAATGGAATTGCTCCCAAGGAGTCACCATAAATAGAGTGCTGGAGTTGGGAGGGGCCATTGAGGTCATCAAGACTAATCTCCTACTCAGAACAGGAATCTAAATTAAAAGTTCCCTGAATGATGATTGTCCAGTCCCATCTTTCTTCATCATTAGTTCCATAGTCAACTTCCTCATATTGTTAAAACATTTAGTTTAGTTGTTCTGGCTAGAAGAGGCTAACCTCAGAAAGATTTCTATTTTAAAAGCTTGCATTGTTAAAGGTTTTATGTGAGACAAAAAATAGGGTTGTGTCCAGTGGTGGGCTGCAACTGGTTTAACAACTGGTCCTGTGAGCGTGCGCAGCATTCAAAAAACACCAGTGTAAACCTCTACAGCTCAACTAGGATCTTGACAGACTAGAACACTGGGCCAGATCTAACAAAATGAAACTCAATGTAGAGAAAAGTAAAGTCCTACACTTAGGCAAGAAAAACCAAAAGTACACATATAGACTGGGTGAAACCAGGCTCAATAGCAGTAACTGTGAGAGGGATTTTGGAGTCTTAGTGGACAACCAGCTAAATATGAGCTAGCAATGTGCAGCAGCAGCCAAAAAAACTAATGCAACCCTAAGTTGCATTAACAGAGGGATAGAATCAAGATCAAGTGAGATACTAATGCCACTCTATAAAGCCTTAGTAAGACCACACCTAGAGTACTGTATCCAGTTTTGTTCACCACACTATAAAAAGATGTTGAGATTCTAGAAAGAGTGCAGAGAAGAGCAACCAAGATGATTAGAGGCCTGGAGGCTAAAACATACAATGAATGGTTGCAGCAACTGGGCATGACTAGTCTAGTGAAGAGAAGGACCAGGGGAGACATAATAGCAGTCTTCCAATATTTGAGGGGCTGCCACAAAGAGGAAGGGGTCAAGCTATTTTCTAAAACAGGGGTCGCCAACCTTTTGGACTTCAAGGACCAACTCATAATTTTAAATCCTGGGGACCACTAATATGCATTTTGACTGACAGTGGCTTGCTGACGTTGGTGGGAGAGAAAGAGATAGAGAGATCTGATCTAACCTCTCTCTCTCTCTCTCACACACACACACATACAGAGGCAGGGGTGGGATTCAAATTTCTCAACAACTGGTTCTTGGGCGTGGCCTAATTTGTGGGTGTGGCTTGGTGGTCATGTGACTGGCTGGGCATGGCATGTATGTAAATATTATAAATACTTATGTAAGTATTGAATTTTTGTATTTAAAAAAGAGCAACTTTTACCCAAAATAAGGCAAAGCAGGTAGGCAAATTGAGTTGCTCACAGAATCACAGATTCACTTAGAGATCTGTGTTTTTGCCATCAGCTACCTTAGTCTGCACTGCTTCAGTCCTAAGGAAGGTTCGGCTCTGCTTTAAGATCTAAAGATTAGCTAGAAAGCAAGAAATCCAACAATTTATAGCTAATTTCTAGCTGCTTTCTAGCTAATCTAAATCTCCAGACACAGCAGAACAGCTGATGGTTGGGAAAAAACAAAAGGAAAAATAGGAACTTAGCAGACAAGCAGGCCTTGTGCTCCTGCGCAGCCTGGATTAATTGCTTTGGGGGGGTGGTCTGGGGGTGAGATTTCTCTGCAGACCACCAATTTTTCTTGTGGACCACCAGTGGTCCCTGCTGCACCGGTTGGCCACCACTAGGAATCTCTAGGGAGATTCTCAGTCATCCAGGTCATGGTTGTACCAAAGGTACTTTTTCAAGAGGCAATTGGACTTTCTGGTTTTATTTTGAATACGTTTCGCTTCTCATCCAAGAATCCGAAGCTTCCTGGATGAGAAGCGAAACGTCTTCAAAGAAAAACAAGAAAGTCTAGTTGCCTCTTGAAAAAAAAAGTACCTTATGTCAATAAAACAGAAAGGTTTTTGTACATCTTTTCGCCTCACCTCTTTTTTTGACCCAAGACTTGAATGTGGATAGGACTTCTGCATTCTGAAAAGTGTAATATTTGACCCACTTCGTATGACAGTCTATTCCTAGAGAAATGACCAGGGTTAGTTGTTGATTAGGTGAAAAGTGTGTTATGGAATCAGAGTGATTGGTTCCCTGCATTCAGTTGTATCTTTGATAAAAGGAGATCCAATGAATTAGGAAATCTCAAAGAAAAAAGAAACAAACCCTTTGACTGCTCATAAAATGAGATAAAAATAGAGCAGAACCAAATGTTAATGAATTGCAATGTTCATATTGAATTTGCATGCCTTGTGTGGGAGCAGCTTTTTCGGCAAATGATCTGAAATTTAAGTTTTCTTCTCCACCAAGGACTGGAAAATAATTACATATCAGGCAGTTCCACAGCTTCTGAAGGGGAGATGCTTAGACTCCTTGGAAATCCCAAAGGTGTTTTTTCCAAGAGGCAAGTGGACTTTCTTGTTTTTTCTTTTGAAGACGTTTTGCTTCTCATCTATTTTCAGGCTATTTTCTAAAGCACCCAAAGGCCAGACAAGGAATAATAGATGGAAACTGAAGAAGGGGAGATTTAACCTGGAAATAAGGAGAAACTTTCTGACAGTGAGAACAATCAACCAATGGAAGAGCTTGCCCTCAGAAGTTGTGGGAGCGCCATCACTAGAGACTTTCAAGAAGAGATTGGATTCCCATCTGTCAGAAATGGTGTAGGGGCGGGGGGTTGGACTAGATGACCTACAAGGTCCCTTCCAACTCTGATTATCTGTTAAACAATCTGTCATCCAAGAAGCTTCTTCAGCTCTGATAAGATAGGATTTATATTCCTTGTAGACAGCTGGTCATTTGCATCCTTTTAGTGGGTCGTTGAAGCACTAGGTTTATCTGTGTCTTTAGGGTCACCTGAGTAGTGATTCTGGTTCCTGCAGCCTGCAATTTTTTCCCTCTGGAAATCCATTCCTACTCCCACAGCATTCAAGGGGTGTTCATCCATAATCAATTTTGTGACCTTGAGGACACAGATAAATTTCCAACTGCTTCAACGACCCTCGAAAAAGGATAGGAATGACCAGCTGTCTGCACAGAATATAAATCCTTCCATTCTCCACTATCCTGTCAGAGCTGAAGAAGCTTCTTGGTGAAACGTCTTCAAAAGAAAAAAACAGAGTCCAGTTGCCTCCTGAATAAAGCACCTTTGGGACAACCATGATCTGGATGACTGAGAATCTCTACAATTCCCTGGAAACTTAAAAAAAAAAAAATCTTTTAGGTCTCTGGATAGGGTTAATCTATTTCAGAACCTTCAAAAGAGCACTATTGAAGGGGCACATTGGAAACATAACTGAAGCAGATGTTGTGGTAGGTTAACCAAATCAAAAATGAAACTAAAAAGACAATTTGTATTGTACTCTGCCCTCACAAACATAAGCAAGTTTTAAACTTCAGGAAGTGTGGCTCAATAATATTCATCTTGTTAATAATCTTATATATTGAAGGGGAAATGTATTTATTATTACCTTCTAAGATATTTTCCATCATGCTCTCTTTTATTTTTATTTTTTTCAGTGTCTCTTTTAGATGATTGGTTTTAAAAGTTCTATTCAAGGCCTGGACAATTCCATCGAGTTTAATTTTTGCTCTGTTTCTAATTCTTCCAGCTTTCTGACTGTCTGTTGCAAATCAGTTTGCAATGCATTTACAAAAATTCATTAAGATGTGTATGAAAATGTTTATGCATTTATGCATAGGTTTCCGAAAGCAATTTCCTCTTAGGTACTATACTTCTGAGTGTACATTTTCTTACTATACCAATTTTTTTTAAAACTAAAGATTGCAAAATTCAGAAAATTCAGGTATTGGAGTATCATTGCTTCCCAATTTGAGGATTGGTTTGGGAAATGAGAATAATGTGACTTGACATTAAAATGTGGACAACTCCTTCAGGCCTCAAAGAGGAGGAAGAGGAGGAGAGGAAGAGGAGGCGGCAGGACGGGAGAGGAGGAGGGAGAGTAGGGGAGAGGAAGAGGAGGAAGGGGAGAGGAGGAGGAAGGGGAAAGGAGGAGGAAAGAGGAGGAGGAGGAGGAGGGGGAGTGGAGGAGGAGGAGGAAGAGGAGGATCTTTGACAAGTCCATGTATCTTTACTGCATTTGGAAAATGTTCTTTTGATTTGTTTTCATTTGGCGATAGAATATCTCGCTCTCTCCTTCTCCCCTTCTATTCCTTCTTCAGTGGTGGAAACAAAGGAGACATATAAAAGACAAGAGAGGTAGAACAGTTGAGATGGAAATTAAGCTGTGACTCTCAAGAAGTAAGTCTATTGTATGATGAAATGATTTCTTGCTTTTTAACAATGTACATTAGGAAAATTCAGACTGAGATAATTCTCTTTCTAAAAAGTTTAAACCCAGCTGTCTGAAAGTCCATCTTCACCTTGTCGGTCAAGAGGAGAAGAAAGCAGATCTCCAAGGTGACTTGAAGGCATAGACAAGCTACTTTAAAACTGTTTCATGATAAGAACTTCTGTCCAGAATTAAGATCTGAAATAGAACCTTGTTCTCCATGGCAGAAAGTATCATACATTGGTTTTGGGTATACGAGGAAATACAGCATTTAACTGAAAGGAAGACTTCTTGTTTTGTTTTTTGCTTCCTAATTAATTAATCATACCTTTAAAACAGAAAGGTTGTCTTAGATTTGCTGAGTATATGTGGTTGTAGGCTAGATGAATTTTCTTCTACTTAATCTAGGAGCACAGTTTGGAAATCATCTTCAATGCAGGATCTGGCTTCTTTCAAATAAATACAGTATTTCGAGTTGTGACGATTGCTACAATTGCACCGTTGTGATGGAGGGGAGGGAGGTGTACATTTTATTTGAAATTCTTTTAAACATTAATGTGGAAGGTTGTTGGAAACTGAAATATGGTGTTTTGACTCTGCCAACTTACTTTTCAACACATTGACTTAACTCAGAACAAATATGTGCACGTGTGATTACTCAAAAGATTGCTTGGATATGCTTTTCATGTGCCACTGGATATTGATGACTCTTTGATGGCAAAGTTTGCAGAGAGATCAGTGGTCTCTGCAGCGTTATTGTGAACTCACTGGCCACGGGGAGGGAAATCTTGTTGTAAAACAGTGAAATAATGTGGGTGTAGATGGACAAAGTGATTCTCTGCTTTGTTCATCAAGACTTTTACTTGCCAATTAGTCTGAGATGCTGAAAGATTTCAATTAATCATGTACTCTTTCCTTCCTCAAGCACCAACATTCACTTGCCATTCCTACCCCCCTGAGAGGTGCAAGCAACTAGGGCCATTAATGAATAGCCTAAATCAGTAATTTTATTGTTTAGCACCTGCCTTACAAGAATCTCACTAGACTGCTTGCCTTCCCCTGGAACAACCATCTATTTTGAAGAAGGTCTGGTTTATGCTATCTGTGGCTGCATAATGATTCCAAGCTAAGTCCTTGTGATGACCCGGAATGTAACAAGAACGTAACAAAATCCAAAACGTAAATAAATGTCCTTTAATGCCTCCAACTTGGCCCCACTGTTCAATAATTCTCAATTGGAGATTAAACTTATTCAAAAATAGTCTTCAAAAGAAAGCAATACAGTTCAAACTCAATGAGCAGATAAAGGTGGAATAAAAAACTAAAACAAACTTCAATGAAGGAATTTCCACAACAGACCAGGATAAGTAATTACCAACTTCAAGGAGATAACAAGGCACAGTCTGTTGGAAGGACACCAACCAAGATAACTTCAGCCCAAAATAAAACATGCTTTGCTTCTGGCAACGCTGTGTTTTAACCGTCTGTCTTATATACTATTCTCCCCAGCTGCAACCAATAAGGGGGATCATGGCCGCTTCCTCTCTTGTAAGCCAAATTGTTTCTTTCTTCATTCCTCCCTGTGTGTCCTAGGATGAAGAGGGGATGGGCCTGATTCTTCCTCTGACTGCCCAGCCAACCTCTGCCCTTCGCCAGCCTCCTCCACAACCTCCGGAGCTACACCTCCACTCCCTGTCGGCTGTTCCTCCTCTCCCTCATAGTCCAACTCTAACAAGGGCATGACAGTCCTCACTTGAGCTTTGCCTCCATCTCAGCTCGAATTCCCCAACATCTCCACTCTTAATGGCATTTCCAGAAGCAGTAGTCCCCTCTTCTTTGTTACTTATTTTTATTTCATCAATTTATCATATTTAGAAACTGCCCATCTCCCTACAGAAAGAGCATCCTTGTGAGCAAATTAATGTCTGAACACTACTTTATACATTGACCACATGTTAACCCTGCTCAGCCCCATAATAGGGAGATACCATTGTACGGATGAGATTAAATTATATTTTTTATAATTAATCAGTGGGACAACTTGCCTCCAGAAGTTGTGAATGCTCCAACACTGGGATTTTTGAAGAAGAGATTGGACAATCGTGTGTCTGAAGTGGTGTAGGGTTTCCTGCCTTAGCAGGGGGTCAGACTAGAAAACCTCCAAGGTCCCTTCCAACTCCGTTAATCTGTTCTATTCTATTAATTACACCAGACATGTGGTTTTGTTTTCTTTAAGAAACTTTTGATGCTATGTCGGAATTGATTTTGTGCTTTTGCAATAGCATCACACATGCAAGTCTTAAGACGTCCATTGCAGTACTTAACACTGCCCATTGCTGCCAAAATGCAAACCAAAAGAGGAAATCAATTTGAGCCTGCCATTTTATTGTGTCCAAAGGAAAACAAACCTTCTACAGAAACAAGGAACACAGAAAATGTGAGTTGGAGCAATTGGGGGAAAAAAACAAAAACTTAACCTGGCATACTCATAAGTTGTGATGGCTGCGATTTGTTCATTTCAGATTCAAAGTTCTTTGTAATTCGTGGTATTCTTGTAGACATCTCTATATGTTTTTTTTTTTTTTTGCCTGCAATACGGCATGTGTTTGCCATTGCCTTGATCTAGGATGCTTTCTCAACATCCTGTTGGAACTAGGATTCTTCTAAGCATTAACCAGGACTAGCTTTGAAGGACTAAGCAAGCTTCATCAAGTGTGGCCATCGTTTCAGTAGCTATCAGATTGGATCTGGTTGTCTGTTATGACAGTTGGCAAATAAAGTGTCTTCAAAGCATCTGAGGGGAGGACAAGAAGCAATGGGTGGAAGTTAATCAAGGAGATTAGCAATCTAGAACTAAGGAGGAATTTCCTGACAGAACAATTAATCAGTAGAACAACTTGCCTCAACTTGCCAAGTTGTGAATGCTCCAACAGTGGAAGTTTTTAAGAAGCGATTGGACAACCATTTGTCTGAAATGGTGTAGGGCCGTGATGGCAAACCTTTGGCATGTGTGCCACAGATGGCATGCAGAGCCATTTGTGCCGGCACGTGAGCTGCAGGCAAACTTACCTCACTGCACATGCGTGTGCTTCATAGCTGATTTTCGGCTGGTTTGAGGCCTTTTTTGGCCTCCCAGAGGCTTGAAAAAAGCCTCTGCAGGCCAAATAGGTTCATTTCATCACTTCCTGTAATACTGTAAGTGACGAAGGCCCTATTATTTGTCCTGAAAAGCCTTGCAGAGGCTTTTTTCAAGCCTCTGGGAGGCCGAAAAGGCCTCAAAGCAGCCAAAAATCACTTGTGAGGCGCAGTGCAGATAAGAAAGTGGCATGGGGAGACTGCGCACACATGTATAGGGGGTGCGCATTGGCTTCTTTTTTTAAAAAAATTTTTTTTAATTGGTTTTTAAAACAAATATAAATAAACAAAACATAAAAACATCAGGCCATCTTCCATATATGTACCCACAGTGTGCCGGTTGGTTTACAAATTGTTTTGTGCTTCTATTTCATAGTCTTCAATTACAATTACATTGTATATGATCTCGTATTTTCAATCCAATATTAAATACATTGCTATCATTATTAATCAATCATTTGACTATACTTTTATTCATTCATGCTTTAGGAAATAATCATATTTTACTTAATTTGTTTTGTGACAATTCATATTATCATCCCAAATCTATCTTAAAATCATTTTGTAGATATAATAAGAAAAGAATACATCTTTATATATTTATTATTTTCTAAAAGTCTACATATTTCATTACTATACTTTATTGTCTAACCATTGATAGAATAGATCCCACACTTTATAAAATTGCTTATCATCCTGTTCTCTAATTTCAAATGTCAATCTGCTCATTTCAGCACATTCCGATATTTTCTTAATAATTTCCTCCTGTGATGGTATTTTCTCATTTTTCCAGTTTTTAGCAAATACAACCCTAGCCGCTGTTAATACATTTACAATCAGGTATTTCAAATCTTTACTATATATTTCAGGTAAAATTTCAGGTAAAAATATCTCTGGTTTCAAGTCTATATGCTTTTTTGTCATTTTTTCCAACCACGTGTGGATTTTAGTCCAGTATTTTTTAGCATCCGCACAAATCCACCACATATGGTAATATGAGCCAGGTGTCTGATGGCATTTCCAACATTTTTTTGCCTTCTTGATGCTGGCACGTGAGCATGAGAGTGCCAGTACGTGCATAATTTTTGGCACAGGATCCCAAAAAGGTTAGCCACCACTGCTGTAAGGATTCCTGCCTAAGCAGGAGGTTAGACTAGAAGACCTCCAAGGTCCCTTCCAATTCTGTTATTTTATTTTGCTCAAGGATAGACCTTTGACCATCCCCCTGGTCTTTTGATAATAAGACAAGCTATCCTTAGGCCATGTAAAAAGGCTAGATGTTCAGTATTGATTGAGTTCTTTGTAGGCTACGGATGGTTTATTTAACATTGTTTGCAGCAGTATCAGTGAGGTGCAAGCAAAGTCTGAAAATAATACGCTCGGGTGTATATAATTTTCATGTAAGCCTGTATACCTGCAATTTAGCTTCTAATTTGTTTCTTTGTAGTAATAAGCAGAGGACTGGTTTATTTTTAATGACATAAAATTAGTTTTCTTTCCAGCAGTTTTAACCTGCATGGCACAAAGTTTGCCTTCCCCCCGCTTTTATTTTCACCAAGAAGACAAAGGGATGAGTTCCCTCTTTTAAAAACGAAATGATTAAGGAGAACAATTTCCCTCAGATAAGATGCACACTTCATTTCCCCAGTTCTTTGCTTTCTTTCTGTCATGTGTTATGTCAATTTTTGTCCCCTTCTCCCTTCTGTAGACTCCATTTTAGAAGGCTCGCTGCGGTTATAAATAAATGATGTATCAAATTCATGCATAGAACTTGTTGAATTGTCAAAAATGTATTTTTATTCTATTTGTCAGACAAAGTCACAGGCACAGTTTCCAACATAGAAGAATATCAAGAGTTTACCTCTCAGAATACTTTTGGATAAATATGTAATTATATGGCCTTTCCTCATTTACTGAGTTTTAAAATAGCACTTCTGATGACATTTACTTCTAGATCTGAAGATGCAGTTTTTCCATTACTTTTCCCATTCCCTCCCCCACTTACATAGACTATTCTTTATTGGCCAAGAGTAATTGGATACACAAGAAATTTGTATTTGGTGCACAAGCTGTCAGTGTACAAAGAAGCAACCAAATGATAAATCATAAATAATAAGATACAATCAACAAAGGGATGGTCATAAGATACCAATAGGAGGAGGTAATATGAAAAAGGAAAAGGATAATAGTAATAGTGCCCTACTACATGGTTAGATATCTGTAGGCATAAGACAGTGCTGTGGGAATTAGGAATTTGGAAGAGTGATGGCACGGGGGAAGAAACTGTCTTTGTGTCTAGTTGTTTTTAGCATGCAAGGCCCTATAGCAGTGGTGGCTAATCTTTTTGGGCTCCTGTGTTGAAAATTGTGCGTGCACTCACGTGCCACCACCCAGAAGGCAATGAATGCAGGCACCCCCCACGCCCCCTATGTATGCATTCATGACACCCCGCTTGTCTTTGTGCGTGTGTGCACATCTCCCCGCCCACCGCGTATGCGCACAGAAACCTGACAATCAGCTCTCAGATGACTGGCGCATAGACCTGCTCTGGGCGAGGGCTTGAATGCCGGCAGTAATGGCTTCTGCATGGCACTTCTGGCACACATGCCTTAGATTCACCATCACGGCCCTGTAGCAATGTCCTGAGGGGAGCAGTTGAAAGAGTTTGTGTCCAGGATGTGAGAGGTCTGTAGATGTTTTCTCCGCCTTCTTTCTGGCTCTTGCGGTATACCGGCCCTCAGTGAAAGTCAGGCTGGTTGCCATTGTTTTCTCTGCAGTCCTAACTATCTGTTGAAGTCTGTACCCGCTCTGTTTGGTTGCTGTACCAAACCAGACAGTTATTGAAGTACAAATGACCAACTCAATAATTGCTCTGTAGAACTGTATCAGCAGCTCCTTCAATCAAAAGAAATTATGCAGGTATATTTCTTGGGCAGTAAGTCAAGGTCTACTTATATAGGAATGATATAAGGTTACGATCTTCTATTTGAAGAACCTTTAATGTCTCTCTCAATCTTCTCTTTTTATGCTGTTTTACAGGGGTGTCAAACTCATGTTGTCCCGGTGTCATCATGTGACATATCGGGACTTTCCCTCCCTTTGCTAAACCGGGCGTGGGCGTGGCCAGTGTGTGACTCATCCAGCCCACGGGCTGGGAGTTTGACAGCCCTGCTGTAGTAAATTCACTCAATCTTTTGTCCTACACTTACTTCCTGGTTCTGGATTATCTTCCTTACTCCCTCTTTGAATTGGTCCAAAATTTCCTGAAATGATTTGGACAGGCTTGGATGCCGAGAGACTGAGAGGTAACCATGAAGTTGGGAAGTTCAATTAATCAGTGAATAATGAATCATTAGAATGACTTACCTCCGGAAGATATGGGTGCTCCAACACTGGAGGTTTTTAGGAAGATAAAAATTTGTCCAGAATTCTTCTATATGAACTCCTTGCTTGAGCAGGGGGTTGGACTAAAAGATCTCAATGAGTTAGAAAAGCTATACGGATCCTTGAAGCAAGGTGCTTTAGGATGCACCAAAGCATGTCTGAAAGACTTTGTTTTGAATCATTAAAGCAGCCGTGTCTTTTTCAAGGTTCACTTGGCTGTAAGCATGGCTGTATAAAAAGAGAGCATTCTATACAGAGGTGGTATTCAGCAGGTTCTGACCAGTTCTGAAGAACCGGTAGCAGAAATTTTGAGTAGTTTGGAGAACTGGCAAATACCACCTCTGACTGGCCCTGCCCCCATCTATTCTCTGCCTCTTGAGTCCCAGCTGATTGGCTGGGTCTTCTTTGATCCCCTGCACAGGAGAACGGAGCTGGAAAGCAGGTCAGTGTGATGGGGAGGGAATGGGGATTTTGCAGTAACCTTCCCCTGCTACGCCCACCAAGCCAAGCCATGCCCACAGAACTGATAGTAAAAAAAAAAAAAATTGAATCCCACCACCAGTTCTGTAGGTGTTTTGTGAAGCATCTCCTTCAAAGATCTTTGCACAGACTTAGGAGGTAAGTTCCTTCTTTTTCCAGATCTGAGGAAAATAGATTTCTGCTGTTGGAAAAAAAATTCCGTGTATCTTTTGCTCTTGTAATTCCTGCTCAGCCCAGATCCAAAATGTATTATATAGAATACTACAAAAGACATTCAAGCAAGTTTGACCAACCCAGGACTCAGCAACTGCTTGTTGAGAAAGGGATAAAAAAGTGTTGTTGTTTTTTCTGGAATCTAAGAGGCAGCTTTGATCCTATTTGCCAATGAGTTTCTCCAGTCCTTTCAGCTAATGCATACTTTATATCTGTGTTGGCTTTCATCCATACCCAGAGTGATTAAAACTGGAAATAAAATTTATGGGACACGCTAGCCTAGAAACATCCACCTGTCTATTGTACGTCTATTCTCACAGCTTTCTCATGTCAAGGTTAGGATGCTTCTTGGTTATGTCAACCAAGGCAGAGAGCAGATATATCCTGTTCTAATTCTAAGGGAATACGTCACTTTTTAAGAATAGAATAGAATAGAATAGAATAAGAATTGGGAATGTAATATAATAAGAATAAGAATAAGGAATAGAATAGAATAGAATAGAATAAGAATAAGAATAGAATAGAATAAGTAGAATAGAATAAGAATTAAGAATAGAATAGAATAGAATTCTATTTTATTCCTTAAATTAGGAAGAGAATAGAATAACTTTATTGTCCCTTTGAATGTTTACAAATCAACATTTATTAAAATGAAATTTCATTGCATACAACTTTCAAAGGGTCACCACCTCAAATATACACTACATAAACATGACTACATATATGCATGCATATATACATATTGGATATATTTGATTTTATGAAATATGTTCTAGACTCTAGAGGGCATTCTCAAAAGCTGCCCAGCGGTGATATCCCCTTTTTTGTAGAACAGTAAATCCCTGCAACTGTTCTTCATACGTTTTAGCCTCGTCCCCTAATCATCTTTGTTGCTCTTCTCTGCACTCTTTCCAGAATCTCACCATATTTTTTATAACATGGTGACCAAAACCAAAACCTTGACCAAAAGTGAAGGACTACCAGTACTTATATAGAAATAGTTTTCCAATTGGTTCTTCTTTTGAATGATTTGGGATGTGAGTTTTGACTTTTTTCTGAAGGAAGGAAGGAAGGAAGGAAGGAAGGAAGGAAGGAAGAAAGGAAGGAAGAAGGAAGGAAGGACAGAAGGATGGAAAGAAAGAAGAAAAGAAGGAAGGAAAGAGAAAGAAAGGAAGAAAGGAAGGACAGAAAGAAAGAAAGAAATAAGAAAAAATGAAGGAAGGATGGAAGGATGAAAAGAAAGAAGAAAAAATGGAAAAAAAGAAAGAAAAAAGCATTTACAACCTTACTGCCACCACCAACATCTGATAGGCCAGAACCCTTCCATCATCTGTCCACAGCATGGATGTGGAGGTAGCTTTCCTGGTTGCATCCTGAGACTGAGCAGAATTTCAATGGGATCAAAGGAGACAATCTTCAGTTGTACCCCTATTCCTTGCTAACCGTAGATGGTGTGTGATTTCATTTTCTTCCAGACACAAGAAAAGAAAATGTTTTCCTATCATACAAGAGCTAGCAATATAATTTGCAAGTCATAAGGAGGCTTAGTAGAAACAGAAGAGATTTCTATATATATATATATATATATATATATATATATATTTTAAAAAGAAAGCATCTATTGTGAGTACAATTATAAGCTTTCTTGGTCAAAAGTGTTGATAACACTAGTCAAACTCACAGCAGATTCCTGCCTCTTAAATGTCTGGACCGGCTCCCAATAGTAAGAACAAGAGTCAAACAGCCACCACTTCTCCTTTGGTAGCATATGCTCTGCCATTAGCTGTCTGAAAGCAATTTTAATAAAATACATAGCCCGGCCGAGTTGGCCCGGCAAGATAAATAAGCAATGTGGCAAAGAAGCTTTTGTTTAAAAGTGATTATTTAAACTATGTATTACAGGTAATTTCCCACGACCAGTAAAAAGCCAAATGCTATCAGAATTTCAATAATGGTTTTTTGTGTTGCTTCTCCAGATAACGCGATATTATCATTTCGCTCTGCTCAAGGTGGCTGTTTTATTTTCATTCATGTCAAATGGAAGGCTAAATGGGGCCTAAACACATGTTTAAACATTGCTCGGGTATGAAAGCCGGAGAGGCAGTTTCGGTGACATTATTTTTATGATAATGTAATAGTCCTAATTTCATAAACACATTGTCTAGTGAACTTAACAAGGAAAACAACATCTTTCTTTCTTTCTTTCTTTCTTTTTTAAATTTTCTTTTAACACCTTCCATTTTTATAAAGATATATATATTTATTTTGTAGTAAAATTCACTAAAAAGGTAACGGTTCCCCTCGCTCATAATCATTCCCGTCTCTAGGCGGGGTTTGCATCTCTGTTACAAAACCGAAGAGCCAGCACTGTCCGAAGATGTCTCCATGGTCATGTGGCCGGCATGACTAAATGCCAAAGTCGCACAAGAACACTGTTACCTTCCCACCAAAGTGGTCCCTATTTTTCTGCTTGCATTTTTTTACATGCTTTCAAACTGCTAGGTTGGCAGAAGCTGGGACAAGTAACGGGAGCTCATTCAGTTATGTGGTGCTAGGGATTTGAACCACCAAACTGCCGACCTTTTCTGATCAACAAACTACTGAGCCACCACTTACAGGGGACTTTTAAAGGATAGGTTTATATACTGAGAGAGCAAAGGAGCGATATTTTTCTGTCCGTTGTGTTCCTGGACCCTAAGTAAATTATAGGTAATCCTTGATTTATGACCATAATGGATCTAGCCCAATAAATCATCACAGTTATAATTTTGCAGCTTTTTTGCAGTGGTTGTTGAGCAAACACCATGGCTTTTAAGTTAACTCATTGTTCACTCTGGACCGTTTGTCACTGAAAACTGTAAGTAAAAGTTGTGGGTTTTGGCAAAAATGTTCTAAATTGCAGTCATGTGATTATGAGATGCTGCAAACAGTTCAGCAACCAAAATATGATCATGTGACTGTTGGGGGTGCAGCCATTGGAAATTTGGAACTAGGTCTTAAGTATATACCGTGTTTCTCCAACAATAGGAAGACCCAGTATGTTTTCTAGGCATAAAATGAAATTAAGCCTCTCCTCCCAAATTTAGGCCTATTTTAAAACATGTGAAATTGGGGGGGAAGGCAGGGGGGAACTTGCCATTAGGAGTGCCCTGTGGGCAGCTACATCTCATCATCAGCCGGTCCTAACAGTGGATCATGGTGGAGCATGGAGGGCTCCCTTACCCCCACCAAGCGCCTTTGCTGCAGACCCGGATCAGCAGGTGGATGGTGTTGGTGTGGATGTCCGCCAGCAGCGTTTCAGCTGCTTCTCAGGCCTCCGTAGCTTCCACGGTTCCCACCGGTGCTGGCGCCTCTCTCGCCAGCACCGTCTCCATCAACAGCATCTGAGTCACTCCCGCTTTTCCCCTGTCCCTGTAACAACAGGAAAAAAAAAACATTTTGAGGTACCTGGGAATGCCGCGCGCTGCGTTTTGGTTTAATCCCAAATGGCTGGGTTGGTGTGAGAAGAGCCAAGCAAGCATCTCTGCTGCTGCTACCCTTGGTGCTCCAGCCTCGGGCTCTACAGGTTTCCAAAAGTCCCAGTGCGCAGCCCATTCCTGTATTCCAAGAGCACCCAGGCCAAGCTGCAGCTATCTGTCTCTCGCCAGCGCCATCTCCAACAACAGCGGCAGCAGCGGCAGGAACCATGAAGTTATGGAGGTGGGTCCCCCACGTTAGAAGCGGCTGAAATGCCGCTGCTGCCGCTGTTGTTGGAGATGGCAATGGCAAGAGAGGTGCCAGTACTGGTGGGAACTGTGGAAGCTATGGAGTCCTGAGAAGCAGCTAAAACACGGCCGCTGGACATCCCCGCCCACCCGCTGACCTGGGTCTGCAGCAAAGGTGCTTGGTAGGGGTAAGGGAGCCCTCCGCATTCCAGCATGATTGGCCGTTAGGAGTGGCTGGTGGTGAGGCAAAACTGCCGGCAGGGCACCCTACTCGTGGCGGGAGAAAGAAATTAATTCACCCCTAAAAAGATGTCCTAGCTGTTTTTGGGGGGCTCATAAAAAAAGACCTGGCCTTATTATATGAGAAACACGGTACCTTTTGTGGGATCTGTTGTAATTTTGAACAGTTGCTAAACAATTGGCCATAAGTCGAGCGTTACTTGCAGTTTCTGTTACAGGTAGTCATCAACATATAACCTCAATCAAGCCCCAAGTTTTCGCAAGACAGTTATTAAGTGAGTTTTGCCCATTTTATGGTCTTTCCTGCACAGTTGTTAAGTTCATCACTGCAGCTGCTTAGTAAGGCGTTAGCAACATGGTTGTTAAGTGAATCTGGCTTCCCCATTGACTTTGCTTATCAATAGGTTGCAAAAGGTGATCATGTGACCCTGGGACAGTGCAAATGTCATAAATGTGAGTCAGTTGCCAAGCATCTGAATTTTGATCATTTGACATAGGGATTCTGCAATGGTCCTAAGTGTGGGAAAATGGTCAGAAGTCACTTTTTTCAGTGCTGTTGTAACTAAATGAAAGGTGGTAGGTGAAGGACAATTATTAGAAGCAAAACCTGCTGTACTGAAGGATCACCCTCAATTTTACAACTTACAGACCTTCCTTTAATTGGCCTTACCCTGTTTCGGGTGCAAAAATCTAAATGACCACTAGGGGACAGCAAAAGCGTACATACTCTTGCATACTTACTCTTTGCTGACATCTAGTGTCTCTCTCCACAACTTTACACTTCATAAAATGAATTGATACACACGTATGAATCCACTCATATGCACACGCCTCCTGTTTTAATGATGGCAATTGTTAGCAACAAATGATACACACGTCAACTCTGTTGTTTATGCATTGACGGTGGAGGAAATTTACTTTGAGCCCTTGACATGTAACCGACCTTACATATTATTTAATTGTTGTTTTCACAATATCAATGATTTTTTTTTAAAATGCAATGCCTCCTTTTTAGAGGGATTTTGAACATTCAACCTTCTTGTGTGTGTGTGTGTGTGTGGGTGTGTGTGTGCGCGTGCACGCACGTGCTGCTTAGAAAACCTCTTTGTGACTAATAGCTTAGCTGTTCCTTTGGGAGATATTGCCAATATGCATTGTATTAAACGTAATATGATCCTGCAGCACACATTAGGGCTTACACTGCTACTTACGTTTAATTTGAGTGATTCATGGCTGCAAACCACGCAGTGGGAGAATACAAATGACATGTTTAGTACAGTTTAACGCTGAGCGTTATTTAGAGAATAAACAAAGTGTTGTTTTCCCGATGAACCAATCTTCCTTGAAGACCAAGACCAGAAGCAGGAGCGCTAGAACAGACGACCTGCGTACAGGTGTTTTTCTCATTCTCCCTCCATCTTCGGCGCTCCCATCTTGTCTTTAATTGACTCCGTATTAACTTCAAGAACACTTTTAGTGTCTGATCAACAACTGGCATTTGGGGTGTTCAGCTCTCATTTGCAATCCTGAATAGACTTAGCCCCATGACGCTGTCATTCAGCCATTGTGTCAGTAAGTGGCCAATTTCCTCGCAACCCCCATCCCAGTCAAGGGCAGTTGAAAGGTCATGATTAAAACAGTGATTTGTCTTCAGTTTCATATAACAGTTAGTCACTGTTTTATGCCAAGTTGTCAAAACTCTATATTTTTGTATGCGAAAGGAGAGGGAAATGATAACTTCCCGGGGAGAAAGAAACATTGGTCATGTTCCCTGTGGCATTGTTGAAAATTTATTTTAATTATTGTACTTGTCTCAGTTTGGGGCTGGGTGGAAGGCAGAAAGAAAAGGGATTAAATATGGCATTATGTTGCTAAAGTTTAAACAATTAATGGGGAGATTCCTCTTATTTTATTAATACATTTGGGCTTGTTATTTCAACCATTGGCTTTATAAGTCAGGGATAGAGAATTCCCAGCTTACTTTGTTGACAAAAGCTATAATAATACTGGTGTTGCTGGAGTCAGTGATGTTCAAAACAGAATGTCTGACAATTCACATATAATGAAACTTTACAGCAAGTTGGATTTAAAATCTTCCTTGTTTAGCTTGGGATCCTTCCAAGGATTTCTAGAGATGGATGGATGGATGGATGAATGGATGGATGGATGGATGGATACAAGAGAGAGATGATAAATATTATTGTAGATATAGATATAGATATAGATATAGATATAGATATAGATATAGATATAGATATAGATATAGATATAGATATAGATATAGATATAGATATAGATATAGATATAGATATAGAAAGATGGTAGGTAGGTAGGTAGATAAATGATGGATGGATGAATAGATAGAGATGATACTGTAGATAGATATAGAAAGATGATAGACAAAGAGATAGATACATAGATGAGAGATAAATAGATGAGAGAGAGAGAGAGATTATAGCTAGCTAGCTAGTTAGCTAGCTAGATTAGATAGATAGATAGATAGATAGATAGATAGATAGATAGATAGATAGATAGATAGATAGATAGATAGATAAGAGAGAAAGAGAAAGATGATAACTAGCTAGCTAGATGACAGATAGATAGAAAGAGATAGATAGATATGAGAGAGAGAGAGAGAAAGATGATAGCCAGCTAGCTAGATGACAGATAGACAGACAGATGAGAGAGAGAGATGATAGCTAGCTAGCTAGACAGACAGATAGATGAGAGAGTGAGAGAAAGATAATAGCTAGCTAGCTAGATGACAGACAGATAGATAGATAGATAGATAGATAGATAGATAGATAGATAGATAGATAGATAGATAGATAGATAGATAGATAGATAGATTTAAGAGAGAGAATGATAGAGAGAGAGAGAGAGAGATGACAGACTGACAGATAGATGAGAGAGAAAGAGAGATGATAGCTAGCTAGCTAGATGACAGATAGATAGAAAGATAGGATAGATAGATGAGAGGGGGGGGAGAGAAAGATGATAGCTAGCTAGCTAGATGACAGATAGATAGATAGATAGATAGATAGATAGATAGATAGATAGATAGAAACATAGATAGATAGACGAGTGTGTGTGTGAGAGAGAGAGAAAGACGACAGATAGATGACAGATAGAAAGATAGATGAAAGATAGATAGATAGATAGAAAGATGAGAGAAAGATAGATGATATCTAGCTACCTAGCTAGATGATTGACAGACAGACAGACAGACAGACAGACAGACAGACAGACAGACAGATCACCTTTGGGGTACAGCCCTGCTGGCCACAGGACCATGGAAAATGCCTTCGGATAATGTTGTCTCCTTCAGCCAAGAGAGGGAGATAAGCACCAGGCTCCACAGTTGGACAAGACAGGACAGGGAAACCTTTACTTCACCTCTTCTTTTTGAAAACCCATCCATTGATCCAGCCATCCTTGAGAATGTTCAGGAGACACAGATAAGTCAATTAACTTATTAGCTAAGAAGAAAGAGACAAAATTAGGAAAACAAAATGGGGATGAGAAGTAATACAGGTAGTCCTGGATATAGATCTGTGCATTTAGTGACCGTTTGAAGTTAGAAGGGTACTGAAAAAAAAAATGTTTTTCACACAACCATTGCAGCATCTCCATGGTCACATGATTAAAATTCAGATGCTTGGCAACTGACATGTACCTATGGCAGTGTCCTGGGGCCGTGTGATCACCTTTTGCGATCTTCTGACAAGAAAAGTCAAATGGGGAAACCAAATTCACTTAACAACCATATTACTAGTTTAACAACTGCAGTGGTTTGCTGAACTGTGGCAAGAGGCCATCTATGTCAAAATTGAGCAGCCCTCTCTCAACAGAGGGAGAGGGATATGACACCATCTATCTCCAATCTACAACATAGTCCTTTCAATAGTTCCAAGAAGACTCCACACCAGAGGTTGGTATTCAGCAGGTTCTAACCAGTTCTGGAGAACCGGTAGTGGAAATTTTGAGCAGTTTGGAGAACTGGCAAGCACTACCTCTGACTGGCCCTGCCCCCATCTATTCTCTGATCCGCTGGGTCTTCTTTGGTTGCCCTGCACAGGAGAACGGAGCTGGAAAGCAGGTTAGTGGGGTGGGGAGGGAATGGGGATTTTACAGTATCCTTCCTCTGCCACACCCACCAAGTTACACCCACCAAGTCATGCGGAACCAGTAGTAAAAAAATGTGCATCCCACAACTGCGGTTCACACCCATTTGCACCAATCAGGTGACTCTGAAGACCCAGATAAACTCCAGATGACCTTAACAACCTACTAAAAGGATGCAAATAATTAGTTGTCATCAAGGAGTATAAATCGTTCCATTCCCCACCATCCAGTCAAAGCTGAAGAAGCTGGTATGAGAAGCGAAACCTTTTTCAAAAAAGAAAAACCAAGGAAGTCCAGTTGCCTCTTGAAAAAAAAAAGGGGATAACTGTGGCAAGAAAGGTCATAAAATAGGCCAAAACTCACTTAACAACTCATTTAGCAGCATAAATTTTGAGCTCAATTGTGGTCATAAGTCAAGGATTGCCTGTAGTGCAGACCAGGAAAAGAACATTGCTGTCTATTTGCAATGCAGGAGAGGATACCTAGCGTTCTGTCTCTTTGCCCGCTCTCAAAATTCACCCTTCAAATAACTCTCGGAGAGAGAAAGAGTCACTTTGTATGAGGCCAGGCAGTGTTTCTTTGTTAGATCTGTGCTATAATTCTCTGAAAGCAAACCAATAAATGTTCTTATTGACTTGTGCTTTAAGCGTTTATTTATAGTCCACCGTCACAGATTAAAAATCAATTAAGATCCACAGAAACAGCCCAACTTACATATTTGTCTTTCTTTTCCTGCCCTCTTTTTTTCCTCTGAAAGATTTTTTTTCCCCTAAAAGATTTTACATTAAGTCTTGCTGCTGAACATTATGGAGGATAATGAGACAAATGCATTCAACCTCTTAGGTATTTCCAATAGAAGAGAATAGACTGTGTGTAGTTCAGTGATGAACTGTAGAGTCCATGGTGCTCTCTGAGTTCGGCTGTTGGCTTGGTGATGTTTCATTACTTGGCTAGGTAACATTATCAGTGCCAGTGAGTATAGGGTTTTCTCCTGTTTATATTACAGTAGCTTGTCCTCCCAGTTTTGGTGTTGGTATGGTTTTCTCCTTGGTAGTGTGATGACCCAGGGTGGGAAACAAAATAAACACAGTCACAAAAAACAGGTGAAGCCCCTTTTATTCCTTCACTTTGCTTCCAAACTCCAAATATCCTTGACTAGAGACAAAAAACTCCTACACAAGCAGTTACAAGAAGGAGGAAAGGCCGTTTAAATTATAAAGAGTAAAAAACCCCCGCATAAACCAGGCAAGATAAGGGCTGGAGGACATCCACAGATATCAGAATACACACTGGGAAAGTTGCTAAACTCAAAGAGGAACAATAAACCAGAGATATTTCCATGCTTTGTTTCCAATACTCGCCCGTACACATTGCCATCCTCTTATCCAGTTGTCACAGCCGCAGCCCATGAAGAGGATCAAGGCCCTCTCCTCTCCAGTAGACCATGTCTCTTCCTTATTCTCTCTTCCCTGCGTGCCCTAGGAGGGAGAGGGGATGAGCCTGGGTCCTCCTCTGACTGCTCAGCCAGCCTCTGCCTTTCCCCAGCCTCCTCCACAACCCCCGGAGCCACACTTCCACTCCCTGTCAGCTGTTCTTCCTCTCCCTCAGTCAGTCTCCACCAGGGACATGACAGGTAGTTCCTTGATTAGGGTATTGTTTTTTGCTTGATTGTTTACATGATATTAATCACAATTACATTTAAATAACATTTAACACAGCACAGTACTTAAAGCAAAATGGTTCAGTTTAGATCAGCATAGGTGCGACTGATTGGGGTAGATCAGGAGTGTGAAACTCAAGGTCTGGGGCTGGATCTGGCTCATGGGTGCTTAGATCTGGCTTTGGAAACAGCGAAGGACAGGCCCAAGGTGCCTCTGCCAGTGAAAATGGTCTCCCAAACTCTGTTTTCGCTGGGATGGCCTCCTACAACTCTCAGCTCGTGAAAGCAGTGGCCCTCCCGAGCTCTGTTTTCGCTGGCAGAGGATTGCAAGAGGCCTCTGCAGCCAAAAGCGAGATTGGGAGTCTGCTTTCGCTGGCAGAGTGCTTGGGCCATCACAGGTACCCCTGACACAAGTGAAGTCCAGCTGGCCACGCCCACCCTAGCCACACCTATGCCAGCCCCCCAAGGTCAAACACTACCCTGATGTGGCTCTTAATGAAATCGAGTTTGACACTCCTGGGGTAGATTGTAGGGGTGATACCAAATATAATTTTATCATATTTTATTTATCTATATATTAAATTCACCAACATGGCTGCCAACATCCAGTGACGGATATGACACAAGACGAAGAAGAGAAGAAAATATATTAAATTACTGTATTTTATTCCAATTTCATTTTAAACCATATTTTATTCCAATTTCATTTTAAATCATATTTTATTCCAATTTCATTTTAAACCATATTTTATTCTAATTTCATTTTAAATCATATTTTATTCCAATTTCATTTTAAGTTGTATTTTATCCAATTCCATTTTAAACCGGTTTTATCAGATTTTAGATTTTAGCAATAATTTGTGTCTAGAACACTGCACTTGGATATGGCCCAAGGGCTAATCAAAGTAAACTAAGCTAATCACAATTACAGATCATTCAAAAGTGATGATTAAAATAAGGCTAAAAAGAAAACAAAAAGACTAGAACATATTCTTTCTGGAAACCAAGACCCAGATAAAGAAGGATTAACATCGAGTTAGAAACAGTCCATCTACACTGGATAATGTATGGAGCAGTTGTCTACATTGGATAAGGTTTCTGTCAGCCCTGGTGGCACAGTGGTTAGAACACAATATTGCAGGCTAACTCTGACCACAGCCAGAAGTTTGATCCTGACTCAGACTTCCATCCTTCTGAGGTCAATAAAATGAGGACCCAGATTGTTGGGGGCCATAGGCTGAAATTGTAAACTACTTAGAGTACTGTGAAGTGGTATATAAGTGTCAGACTTCAAGATCTTCTACTATTGCTTTGCATCTTTTGGCTGCCATAAGTAACGGGGGGAGGAGGGGATAAAGTCTGGGAAGCGAGCTGGAGGTGTTACATTCTAGTGTTGTAAAAATGAGGAGGGTCTTGCTTAGGTTTCTATTTCTCGCTTAGCTTTCTTTTTCTGCGCAGCTGCAAACCTTTATCAAAATATGCCAAGGTGAACGGACAGAGGCCTCATCACCACCTGAAGATGTCCACATGATCATATTCACAACTTTTAATTGGAAGAATCATTTGAACTATTGGGGGTGGGAACATTTCCATTACTTTGTATATGTGATTTGTGCACCTGATTCCTCAGATTCAGAATTATATGGTTGCTACCACTTCATTTTCAGTAAAAGATATCTTTTCTCTAACCTAAGAAGTCTAAGTATTTCTTTCTTGAATTTTGGATGGAGCACCACTTGACAATAAGCCTAAGTGCTATTGCTACAATGGCACTGAAAAAAGTGACCTATGGCTATTATTCACACTTATGACCATTGCAGCCAGTGGTGGATTCTACCAGTTCAGCCCAGTTCAGGTGAACTAGTAGTAAAAAATGCTACCATTGGGCCAAACCAGTAGTCAAAAAACAGCTACCGATTCAGTTGAACCGGTACTACTTTTTTTCTTCCTCCCAACAATCAGCTGTTTCAATGACCAGCTGTGCCAGGATTCCCCTCGTCGACTTACTACTTCACCCCGGAGGCTTCCCTGAGGCCCAGGGGGCCACAAAACAGAGCGCCGGGGTGTGTGTGCTGCACACAAAAAAAGAAACCATGTCCACCTAGTCACTTGGCCACGCCCACCTAGCACAGCCACAGAACCAGTAGTAAAAATATTTGCATCCCACCCGCTGATTGCAGCATCTCCCTGGTCACCCGATCAAAATTCAGAGGCTTGACAACTGGCATATGACGGCTGCAGTGTTCCAGGGTCTCATAATCACCTTTTGTGACCGTGTGACCAGCAGAGCCCATATGGAAGCCAGATTCTCAAAACAGCCATGTGACTAACTTAACGACCGCAGTGATTCGTGGCAAGAAAGGTTGTTAAGTGGGGCAGAACTCAACAGCCAGTCTTGCTTAGCAATGGAACTTTGTGGCTTAATTGTGGTCATAGTTCCTATCGCCTGGCCTAATCTGTCTCTCTCCTCCCCTCTCTTTTGTCTCCTTCTAATTCTCTTCCATTAGTTTTAACCCCCTTTATTTTCTGGTTATATTTTTTTTTTTTCCCTTTAGAACTACCTGGACTGTGAGTATGTCTTTTTGGAGTATTTTTGGAGGTAGTTTGCACTTGCCTTCTTCATAGGAGAGGGAAGGAGAGAGAGATTTGTATATTGAGTGTCATGGCGTGTGAATTTCTGTCCTTCTTTGCCATAGCAGGAATACCACCAAAACTTTGATATGTTGTGTCAAGAGCCTTTCTTTTTCTCTTCCTTCCTTCTCCTTCTCTGTGTGGCTGAACAAGGCATAAACAGAATCATTTCCTCCCTGCCTATATCTGGACTCCAATTTTGTCTTTTTTTCAGATTGAATTGAATGCGCTGCTCTCTGAACTTCTCTCTTGTCTCTTCTCCTAAATTCAATAATGTTCTACATTCTCGTGGATTATTAACAGCTTCTTCCTTGATTGCTTTGGGTGGCTTCAGCTTCAGATAATCTTTGGACTGCCTTCCCCATAAATTGTCGGCGGCTTCGTATTCAGTGGCAGTGAATATCATTTAAGATATTGGCTATTAATTATAGTTTCACAGTTGGGTTTCTGGAAGACAAAAGCCTACTTAGTAACCTTTTGTGCCGGAGTGCCAATCAAATTGGTGTAGTGAGTGGGCAGTATACAATATTACTCTCTTTTAGCTCCTGTTTTTCTCTGTCCTTTACAGAGGGCCCAAAAAAAAAAAAAAAAACCAAATACTGGTCAGTGGTGGGATTCAAAAAATGTTACTACCAGTTCTGTGGGTATGGCTTGGTGGCCGTGGTGTGGCTTGGTGGCCGTGGCAGGGGAAGGATCCTAGAAAAATCCCCATTCCCTCACCAACCCTTTCCAACTCGGTTCTCCTATGCAGGGCAACAAAAGAAGCCCCAGCTGATCATCTGGGACTCAGGAGGCAGAGAATAGAGGGGGATGTGGCCAGTCAGAAGTGGGATTTGCCGGTTCTCCAAACTACTCAAACTTTCCGTGACCGGTGTCTACATTTTAAGACATTAAAAGTTACTACGGCATGTGTGGATATGTTCATTTGTTCGTTATCTAACCTGCTTTTAAGCCTCCATGTTAATATGGTCAAAGAGGCTCTTGTGAAGTATTCAGATAGCCTATTACAGTGATGGCTAATCTCAGGGGTGGGATTCAAATTTTTAACAACCGGTTCTGTGGGTGTGGCTTAGGTGGTGGGCGTGGCTTGGTGGTCATGTGACTGGGTTAACATGGCTTGGTGGTCATGTTATTGGCTGGGCGTGGCCAACTCACCATCACTCACATCAAGGCACGCATCTCCTCGCCAGGCTTCTCATGACTGTGGGAATGCTACAACAGTCATAAGTGTGAAAAATGGTCATAAGTCATTTTTTTCAGTGCCATTGTAACTTTGAATGGTCACTCCACACAAGCAAAGGAGGGGGAAAAACTCCAGAGAAGTTCCTAAAATAGGAAGTCTAGTCCTGCCAAGAATGTAGTAAGGTTTAATGGAGAGGCAGTTTCTGTAAGCAACACCAGAATGTTTCCTTCCTGCCTTCCTTACAGGATTAGGCCAGTAATTTCTTCTAACAACTGGTTCTCCAAACTGTTTAGAATGTTAACAACCAGTTCTAGCGAATAGGTGCAAATCTTTTTGTCATCATGTGCCGAAAATGCATGCATGCATGCCTGCAGTCATAATTCAATGTTTGCGTGACCTCCTCCCACTTGCCTTACCCCCTGTGCATGCACGTGACCTCCCTCCCCTGCTCTTTTCACACATTCACATGCTCCCCCGCCCCCTGTACATGCACGCACAACTCCCCCATGCCCTGTTTTGGGCATAGTTGGCCACCTTGCAGCCTTCTGGAAGCAAAAACAGGCCCGCACTCCCCCCGTGCTCCCTCCATGCATGCGCACACATCTCCCACATGTGCTCCATCCCCCTATGCATGAATGGCAGAGACCCGAAAATCAGCTGGCTGGCAGAAGGCACACGCCCATGCACGGTGGAGCTGAGTTGGGGCAACGGCTCGCATGCCTACAGAGAGGACTCTCCGTGCCACCTGTGGCATGCAGGCTGTAGGTTCGCCATCTCAGGCCTGTTATTTCCTCCTCTGAATTTATCCTCTCAGGTTTAATTGAACACTTTCTGAAAAAAAAGGGGAAACACAGAAGTCCCTTCAAGGAGTCATTTTGTATCTCTGGCCCTTCCCTCTCCTGGTTTTAATTTTGCTAATTCAACTCCACAGGGCTCTGCATCTGTTTCCTCTAATATTCCAGATAAATCACGATTACAGAGAAACCAACTTGTGAACGGGAGCTTTAAACTTTTTCCATTTTCCTTTCTCTTGGCTGGAGTCACCCAGAGAAATCATCATTTGGGCAACTAATATGTCTAAGTATTCCCTGAAAGAACCGGTGATATATTGGAGCTGTTGAAATGTCTCCACAAATCATTTTGCTTTACAGCTTTGATCCTGAAATATGTGAAATGATGCCTGATTTATGCCACTGATCCTTCTTTGAGATAGTGAAGTGTTCTTGCTTAATGTTATTAAATAAGTTCAAAGCTTCGCATCCCAGCCCGTTTGAAAAATGGCTTTCCCAGCCAGCTGGACTTGGTGTGTTCGTTTTAGGCAGTCCTGCTACTTTTGACACCCTCTTTCGTATGATTTTTCTCATCACCTTGATGTACACTCTCTTTAATGTCGCCATTTTGTGGGTAATGCTTTATAAATCTTTATAGGTCTCAGCTATTCCAAATATCTACAAGAACAGAATAATTGGCCAGAAGTGGGGGTGGCCCACATCCAAATCTAAATCTGCAATGTTTTCAAATGCATAATGCCACTCAAATCTTGTCTATGGAGATTCTTAGACATCCAAGTCACGTTTGTCCCAAAGGAGCTTTTTCAAGAGGCAACTTCTCCAAGTGGTGGGATTCAAATATTTCTACCACCAGTTTGGTGGGCGTGGCTTGGTGGGCGTGCTTTGTACATATGCACACACTTTGCATTCATGGGCACACCAAAGGTGCACTTTGCACAGGCACAGAGGCATTTCTGCAGGTGCAGGGGCATTCTAACCTCCTGCAAGCCTGCACTTTCCCAGTTGCTTCAGCAGCTGTCGCGCAGCACTCTTCTATGCTTCCAAAAGCAGCTGCGCTTCAAATTCAGAGGATAAAGTTGAGTATGGGAGCCCAAACAGGCAGGTGGGCCCATCAGCAGAGTGGTGGAGAGAAACGGTTCGGTCTCTACTGCTCGTTACTGCTATCGGCTCAGCAGAACCGTGTAGAATACCACCACTGAACTTCTCCTTGAGAAGTTGGAGCTGTGCTTTCTTCAGATTGTTTTCTGCCCTGTGTCCCTTTACGGTTGAGCACAGAGGCAGGCTGTTGGGGGTATGTCTGTGCTGTCTGCATCTCAAACTAGAAAGTCCAGTTGCCTCTTGAAAAAGCACCTTTGAGGGCTACCCAAATCTTCCCATTTTCCTAGAGTTTTCTGAAAGTTGGGTCATGCCAACTAGACCTATTTTCTCTTGTTGGTTTGAGACAGTTCACTGCTCATCCAATCAGCTTCTTTCAATCAGAGCAAGTTCGTTAGGCAGAAAGTCGTAGGAAGAGATTCCAACTCTTCTCGCATGAACCTTAGGAACTTCCTTCCCAAAGTGTATTTGGGAATATGTTGATGAAGATGATGATGAAAAGGAGAAATTTTCTGTCAGGGAGAGCAATCAACCAGTGGAACAGCTTGCTTTCAGTAGTTATGGGTGCCTCATCACTGGAGGCTTTCAAGAAGAGGCTGGACTGCCATCTGTCAGAAATGGTGTAGGGTCTTCTGTTTGGCTGGGGGGTTGGACTAGATCAGAAGTCTCCAACCTTAGCAACTTTAAGACTTGTGGACTTCAACTCCCAGAGTTCCTCAGCCAGCAAACTTTTACCCAAAAGCAGGCAAAGCAGGCAAGCAGATTGAGTTGCTCACAGAATCACAGATTCACTTAGAGATCTACCATTCTGCGATCTGCTACCTGAGTCTGCACTGAAAAATAGAAGCTTCAGTCCTAGGGAAAGTTCAGCTCTGCTTTTAGATTAGCTGGAAAGCAAGAAATCCAACTATTTCCTGCTTTATTTTATTTTATTTGGTTTGTCAATTGCTTACAAGATAATAGGTATAAGTAAAAACATAGTTATGAATACATGGATACATATAAGAAAAATAATTGAATGATATTGGATGCAAATATTTCTAGCTAATCTAAATCTCCCGGCACAACAGAACAGCTGATGGTCAGGGGGAAAAAAAGGAAAAATAGTAACTTACCAAACACAGGATAGTTTGATGCCAGGTAAGGAGTGAGTGTGCAGGGAGGGCCAGGGCCAGCCAGTTCTCTGAACTGCGCAGAATTGTAACAAATGGTTCTATAGAGCCAGTCCAGCCAGGTATAATCCTACCCCTATTCTCAACCCATAATGTCAAGCTCAGGAGACAAGCCGGTGAGTCAATTCCTGTTGCAACCAATTGGATCAACCATGGTTGAGGACCCTGCACTTGGGTTAAACGCTAGGAGGAAAACCAAATTGCATTCTTCACCTGCTTCTGAAGAGCTGGGCTGTCTAGCTCTTAAAGCCGTTTCTCATGTAGAAAGTTAGAACACACAGCTCTCCTGGAAGAATGAAGTATTTTGAGGAATATTTTAAAAAAGGCGGGATAAAATATTTTCCCTAAAAGAGAAATCAAAAAAATCTTAAGGGAGACAGAAACTCAGAGCTCCAGCTCCCTGCCCCTAGCAGATATTTTGTGCCCATTAAGAAAGACTGGACCAGCCTATCTACAAAACAAAAGGCCTTCAGCTCCAGGGTGAAGGGATGAAGACATGACCCTCCAGGACATAATAGGATTAACCCACTAAGACACAGAGCTCTCTACATTGCACAATCTCCTAAGGACTGTCAGGATTCCGGCAGTTACCCCAATTAAATCATGAGTCTTGAGCCAAACTTCCAAAACTTCAAAAGGATTTATTGGGAATTAACATGTCTGACATTGCCTGAGTGTAACTGACTCTGAGATACATAATTAATTGTCCCCCTTGACCCTGGGTTTTCCCCATCCCCCTGGGTGTATCATAATTCATATTCTCCAGTGGGACACATCCATAGCCAAGAGTCATCAATCATGTTTTCCAGTTAGAATTCTGCCCCGCAGAAACTTCAGTTACTGAGTTACTATCTTTGAAAACTATTTATGGAATGCACTTTTGATTTCCAAGCTGCCACACTGCTCCTCCTCCTTTTCTGTTGACAACTCTAAAAAGACCATAGAAATATTTTATGAGTTGGCATTGATATTGCATCACCCTCAGAAACTTCAATCAAACTTCTCAGACAACTACAAAGCCAGCTCTGACCCTTATATAACCCCTACATGGCCCCATGGGAATCTGCAACAGCCAATAGAATACATGTTCTTGCATAGGAACAGGAAGCTCAAGTGCAAAGCCCAAGAGAAGGTATCAATACCCCTTAATCTCAACTCCATGTGATCAGCTGGCCAGAATCACATGTGCTTGGTGGTTCTGCTTCATCATTAAATCATCTTTCCAATCAGCTTCCAGCCTCCATTTTGTCTCCAGTGCCTTTCTCCCAGCTTAGAACTACTGAACCAGATGGATATTTCTTTCAATGCTCAGATCTTCAAAAATGTAATTCTCAAAACTAAAACTTCTATGTGGGAAAACTTACATCTGGCACTTCTTGTGCAGTTAAGGCAAGGAAGGATACACAGATTCTCTTTGACGAACTCCAACCCATAGCTTTTGTGAAGTGTTGCAATGCATCTGCCCAACATCCCCTGTTCCCTAAAGAGCTGTCTGAAATTCAAAAGATAGCATCCACCGTACCTAGAAGGAATTGAGAAAACTGTAATAAGATGGTTGTTCTTTCTTTTTCTTTTTTCTTTTGGTTATGACTTGAGTTCTTTTCAAAGGGCTACTGTTGTTTTTCCTGAAATAATGTATGGCCACTATATTTTATCGTTGACTGCCCAGCCAAACAATTGTTTGAGCATTGGAGGACTTCCGCTGGGAACATTTGGAAATGTTAGTGTGACAGATTTTGCTGCACCCCTCTTTTCTGTGTGAAGACAACCTTGAAGATGCAGCTGAAGTAAACACATGGGGGAATGAAAGTTAGCCGTAAAGTTTTGTAACAAGGCAAACCTGAAATAAAAGTAAGGTCAGAAATGAAATTTAGTAAATAGACCATAATATTCAAACCAATAGAAGTGCCTTTCCCCAGCACAGAAAGTAGAGTTGCATCCAGTTTCAATGAATTGTTGGGGTACTTACCCAGACAAGGAAGGCTACGGAGACTCTCTTTGACCAACTCCTACTTAGAACAGAAAAATAATTAACAACTTTAATTATTTGTAAATAATTTTTTAAAGGATAAAAGTTTCCTGCCTACACAATACAATGCAAATCTTCTTACTCTTGAGGTCTATTTTCTTCTTGAAGTCTGTTCAGTAGTAGGTTCGGTGAAATCCGCTATCAAGTTCCATAGTGATTTGTTGCACAGTCAGCCAGATGTTCAGACAGTTTTGGGCATTTTTAATTTACCTATCAAGTCCTTCCCGAGAAGGTTTTGTGATGTTTTGTGATGTTAGAGGTATCATCCCAAGATGTAAGCCAGTGGTGGGATGCAAATTGTTTTGCTACCAGTTCTGTGGATGTGGCTTGGTGGGCATGGCAGGGGAAGGACTGCAAAATTCCCATTCCCTCTCCACCCCGCCAACCTGCCTTCCAGCTCCATTCTCCTATGCAGGGAAACAAAAGAAGACTCAGCCAATCAGCTGGGACTCAGGAGGCAGAGTGGGGCCAATCAGAGGTGGGATTTGCAGGTTCTCTGAACTACTCAAAATTTCCACTACCGGTTCTCCAGAACTGGTCAGAACCTGCTGAATACCATCTCTGATATAAGCTGTTCAAGTAAAGTTGCCTTTCACAATTGACTATGGGGATTTTGTCAATGCTGATGGTGTTCAAGTGGTGTGCTAGTTGTTTTGGTGTAGCTCCCAAAGTGCTTATTATTATCAATACTACTTTTGGTTTCTTTCGCAGATTCAGTCTTTATTATTTGGTATTATATTATTATGGCTTATGAAATCAATTGCTTAAAATCAAACTTTCTCGTTTGTTGATAATTTCTCATTGGTTAATGCTTTGAATGTGATCTTAATTATTGTAGTTAATGGTGTTGTTGGCTATTTATAAGCTAAAGTTATAACTTTACGTGTGTGTGTGTGTGTGTATAATATAGGTTTAGCTTTATAAACACACACACACACACACACACACGTAAAGGTCCCCTTGCATATGCGTGCTAGTCATTCCCAACTCTCATTACAAAGCCGAAGAGCCAGAGCTGTCCAAAGACGTCTCCATAGCCATGTGGCTGTCATCAGAGGTGGTATTCAGCAGGTTCTGACCAGTAGAAGAAATTTTGAGTAGTTTGGAGAACCGACAAATCCCACCTCTGACTAGAGAAGATTTTACACTGCCATGCCCACTTCCACTGCCATGCCCACCAAGCCACGCCCACAGAACCGGTAGTAAAAAAAAATTGAATCCCACTACTGGCTGGCATGACTAAACGCCGAAGGCACACAGAATGCTGTAACCTTCCCACCAAAGAGATCCCTATTTTTCTACTTGAATTTTTACATGCTTTCAAACTGCTAGGTTGGCAAAAGCTGGGGCAACTAATGGGAGCTCACTCCATTAAGTGGTGCTAGGGATTTGAACCGCCAAACTACTGACCTTTCTGATTGACAAGCTCAGCATCTAACCACTGAGCCACTATGATATATATATATATATATATCTTCCTCACTCGTCCAACACATGGAAGCCACAGGTCATAGCATCAACTTCAATGGCACCAAAACCCTAGCCACCATAGAAAATCCCAGCCAAAGAATCATCAGAGAAGCCATAGAGATTGAAAAAAGACCAGAAAGCATGAACAGAAGAGATGATTCCACCAGGCTCTCAATCATTTGGAAGCCTGCACTCACAAACAAAAAAATCTCCACACCACAAGCCAGGCAAACACCTGGGCACAAACAGATCCCCCCTGATACCTCCAGCTCAAACACACCCCAACCAGGCACCCAGATGAAACCCAGCTTCCTAACGAATGATAGCCATCCATTTACCCGAAGCCAAGCTGCACTAAAGGCCTCCAATAAAGTAACACAATGTTGCCAGCCAATCAAGATACAAAAAGAGCCCCCCCCCAAAAAAAAACAGACAGAAGATATTAGTAGCAGAACACAGCAAACTCCAAGACCAATAAACACAGACCAAGACTCTCAACCAATCAGGAGGAAGAAAAAACCATTCTGACACAGCAATAGGCTGCCCCAAATTTAAATCTGAAACTACTGTAAAAGTCTGACTCACAGACAAACACCATACAGAAGCCTGATGACGGCAGATGAGATTCTGCTGAAACGTTGCTACAACTTTAAAAGCACCACTATTATGACGTGGGAAAATACCCGAACAAAGCTGAATGCCAGATATATATATATATATATATAGTCACACCCCCATATATATATTTGTATGTGGATCTTTGGTTATTCGGCTTTTCTCCCGCGTAAGATTGGAAGTATCTAGGCAACGTTTCGATGAAGTCTCATTCATCATCTTCAGGCTTGGTCTTCAGCATTCAGCTTTGTTCGGGTATTTTCCCACGTGGTGCTTTTAAAGTTGTAGCAACGTTTCAGCAGAATCTCATCTGCCATCATCAGGCTTCTGTATGGTGTTTCTCTGTGAGTCAGACTTTTACAGTGGTTTCAGATTTAAATTTGGGGCAGCCTATTGCTGTGTCAGAATGGTTTTTTTCTTCCTCCTGATTGGTTGAGAGTCTTGGTCTGTATTTATTGGTCTTGGAGTTTGCTGTGTTTTGCTACTGGTATCTTCTGTCTGTTTTTTTTTTTTTGGGGGGGGGGCTCTTTTTGTATCTTGATTGGCTGGCAACATTGTGTTACTTTATTGGAGGCCTTTAGTGCAGCTTGGCTTCGGGTAAATGGACGGCTATCATTCGTTAGGAAGCTGGGTTTCATCTGGGTGCCTGGTTGGGGTGTGTTTGAGCTGGAGGTATCAGGGGGGATCTGTTTGTGCCCAGGTGTTTGCCTGGCTTGTGGTGTGGAGATTTTTTTGTTTGTCAGTGCAGGCTTCCAAATGATTGACAGTCTGGTGGAATCATCTCTTCTGTTCATGCTTTCTGGTCTTTTTTCAATCTCTATGGCTTCTCTGATGATTCTGTGGCTGGGATTTTCTATGGTGGCTAGGGTTTTGGTGCCATTGAAGTTGATGTTATGACCTGTGGCTTCCATGTGTTGGACGAGTGAGGAAGTGTGTTCCAGCTTTTTGACTGCATTTTTGTGTTCATCCAGGCGGGTGCTTATTCTTCTATTGGTCTGTCCAATGTATGTGGCCGGGCATGAGGCACAGGGGACTTCATATATGCCTTGGTTTTCCAGGTCAATTTTGTCTTTGGGGTTCCTGAGGATGGCTGCTATTTTTCTGTCTGTTTTGAAGGCAGTCTTGATGTGGTGTCTGTATAGAATCTTACTAATTTTGTCTGTAGTGCCTCTTATGTAGGGCAGGACAGCTGTTCCACGGGTCTGTTCATCTTCTGGGTCTCTATTATGTCTCAATGTGTTTTTGTGGATCAAGTTGGTGATTTTGCTTTTGTGGAAGCCGTTGGCTGTCAATGTTTTAGTCAGGGTGCATAGTTCAGTCTTAATGTGTGTCTTGTCTGCCAGGTGTTTGGTTCTAGTAATTAGTGTTTTAGCCACGGAGTTTATCTGTGCTGGGTGGTGGTGGGATTGGGCGTTGAGGTAGCGGTTGGTGTGTGTTTTCTTCTGGTATATGGTGTGTCCTAGTGTGCCATCTGTTTTCTTGTAGATTAGTACATCTAGGAATGGTAGTTGTTTGTTTGTTTCTGTTTCCATGGTGAACTTGATTTTGGGGTGTGCGCTGTTTAGGTGTGTTAGGAAGTTGTTTAGGTTTTCTTGTCCATGGGGCCAAATCACGAAAGTGTCATCGATATATCTTAACCATAGTTTGGGTTTGAGTATGGCATTGGCCAGGGTTCTGGATTCGAATTCTTCCATGAACAGGTTTGCAATGACAGGTGACAGTGGTGATCCCATGGGGGCTCCTTCAATTTGTTTGTATCTTTGTCCTTTGTATATGAAATATGTGTTGGTTAAGCAGTGTTCTGTTAGTTCTATGAGGTGTTTAGCTGGTTGGTATTTATTTTTGATGATTTCGAGGGTCTCTTTTATCGGGACTTGAGTGAATAGTGAAACCACGTCAAAACTTACAAGCAGATCTTCTTGCTCCACGTGTAGATCTTTGATCATTTCCAAGAAGTGGTATGAGTTTTGTACATGAGAAGCTGCTGTTTCAGCATGGGGCTGTAGCTCTTTTGCTAGGTGTTTAGCTAGGTTTTGTAGTGGTGCTCCTCTGGAGCTGACTATGGGTCTGAGAGGTATGCCTTCTTTGTGTATTTTTGGGAGGCCGTATAGTTTGGGGCATCTGGAAGATTTCTCTCTGGGTATGATCGTGTGTTGGATCTCTTTGCTTATGTGGCTGGTTATAATTTTCTTCTTGGTTAATTTTTCCAGATATGTGGTAGGGTCTGTGTTTATGGGTTTGTATGTGGAGTCTTGGAGTAGGTCTGTCAATTTAGTTTCATAGTCTTTTCTGTCCATTACTACAGTGGCATTTCCTTTATCTGCTGGGAGGATGATTATGCTGCTGTCTCTTTTCAGGGTTTGTAGCGCTTTAATTTCATTTTGCTGTAAGTTGCTTTTGGGTGGTTTGCTTGTGCATAGAATGTTGGTAACTTGGTGTCTTATTTTATCAGCTTCATCTGTATTTAATTTAGTTAGGCTGGACTCTACTGCACATATGATGGATTCTGTGGGGATTTTTTGGGGTGCTATAGCATAATTGAAGCCTTTGGTTAGGACTTCTGTTTCTGTTTTGGTGAGCTCTCTGTTGGAAACATTGTACACTAATTGTTTCAGGTGTTGTTGTGAGTTGTTGGGGGTTTTCTTGTCATGTTCTAATTTCTTTAATTTTTTCAGGAGCTTTTCCTGTTTGTAAATGTTTGCAGATTCAGCTCTCCAAGTTGAAAGTTGTTTTATCTTGTCCCAAAGTAGAGGGTGGATTTTGCTGCTCAATTCCAGGTGTAGTGCTAGCAAATCTTTGTTTAACTGATCTAATTGGAATCTCTTACTGTGGAGCTCGTTCCTTAGTAGAGCCATTTCAGTTCTTTTCAGGATACGTTTAGTGGCTGCTGTGCTTTGATGAAATGTTAATTTGAAGCAGGTTGGTGTAGTATTGTTGTCTCTGCAGCTGCGTAGGAATTGGAGGTCACATAGTATTACTGCTCTTTTAATCTCCAGTTTCTCGTAGGTTTTGATCTGGTTGTTTATTCCCTCCCCGTAGAGGTTTGATATTTGTTTTCTTAAGTTTTCGCGGGTACTTACATGTCTGGCATTCAGCTTTGTTCGGGTATTTTCCCACGTGGTGCTTTTAAAGTTGTAGCAACGTTTCAGCAGAATCTCATCTGCCATCATCAGGCTTCTGTATGGTGTTTCTCTGTGAGTCAGACTTTTACAGTGGTTTCAGATTTAAATTTGGGGCAGCCTATTGCTGTGTCAGAATGGTTTTTTCTTCCTCCTGATTGTTTGAGAGTCTAGGTCTGTGTTTATTGGTCTTGGAGTTTGCTGTGTTTTGCTACTAATATCTTCTGTCTGTTTTTTTTTTTGGGGGGGGGGGCTCTTTTTGTATCTTGATTGGCTGGCAACATTGTGTTACTTTATTGGAGGCCTTTAGTGCAGCTTGGCTTCGGGTAAATGGACGGCTATCATTCGTTAGGAAGCTGGGTTTCATCTGGGTGCCTGGTTGGGGTGTGTTTGAGCTGGAGGTATCAGGGGGGATCTGTTTGTGCCCAGGTGTTTGCCTGGCTTGTGGTGTGGAGATTTTTTTGTTTGTCAGTGCAGGCTTCCAAATGATTGACAGTCTGGTGGAATCGTCTCTTCTGTTCATGCTTTCTGGTCTTTTTTCAATCACCCAAAAGCAACTTACAGCAAAATGAAATTAAAGCGCTACAAACCCTGAAAAGAGACAGCAGCATAATCATCCTCCCAGCAGATAAAGGGAATGCCACTGTAGTAATGGACAGAAAAGACTATGAAACTAAATTGACAGACCTACTCCAAGACTCCACATACAAACCCATAAACACAGACCCTACCACATATCTGGAAAAATTAACCAAGAAGAAAATTATAACCAGCCACATAAGCAAAGAGTTCCAACACACGATCATACCCAGAGAGAAATCTTCCAGATGCCCCAAACTATACGGCCTCCCAAAAATACACAAAGAAGGCACACCTCTCAGACCTATAGTCAGCTCCAGAGGAGCACCACTACAAAACCTAGCTAAACACCTAGCAAAAGAGCTACAGCCCCATGCTGAAACAGCAGCTTCTCATGTACAAAACTCATACCACTTCTTGGAAATGATCAAAGATCTACACGTGGAGCAAGAAGATCTGCTTGTAAGTTTTGATGTGGTTTCACTATTCACTCAAGTCCCGATAAAAGAGACCCTCGAAATCATCAAAAATAAATACCAACCAGCTAAACACCTCATAGAACTAACAGAACACTGCTTAACCAACACATATTTCATATACAAAGGACAAAGATACAAACAAATTGAAGGAGCCCCCATGGGATCACCACTGTCACCTGTCATTGCAAACCTGTTCATGGAAGAATTCGAATCCAGAACCCTGGCCAATGCCATACTCAAACCCAAACTATGGTTAAGATATATCGATGACACATTCGTGATTTGGCCCCATGGACAAGAAAACCTAAACAACTTCCTAACACACCTAAACAGCGCACACCCCAAAATCAAGTTCACCATGGAAACAGAAACAAACAAACAACTACCATTCCTAGATGTACTAATCTACAAGAAAACAGATGGCACACTAGGACACACCATATACCAGAAGAAAACACACACCAACCGCTACCTCAACGCCCAATCCCACCACGTGGGAAAATACCCGAACAAAGCTGAATGCCAGACATATATATTGGAGGCACTAAAGGCCTCCAATATATATATATATATATAACGCGTAAGATTGGAAGTATCTGGGCAACGTTTCGATGAAGTCTCATTCATCATCTTCAGGTTTGGTCTTCAGCTCTGTGCTTCTCAGAGTGATGTGAGCTTGCAGCTGCTTCTTCCTTTTAACTGCTCCTGGGGGTGTGACTTGATTGGCTGGGGGCTTGGCTGTGTTCTGATTGGATGGGGGGGTGTTCTCATTGGTTGGGGGTTTGGCTGTGTTCTGATTGGCTGGAGGCGTGTTCTGTTCAGGTGGGGGCTTGATTGTGCTCAGGTTAGTCTTAGTTGCTGGAAGGTTTGAGCTGGTGAGCTGTGATCTTGCTGTTTGGCTTCGAGTTCGTGGTCGTGCTGCATCTTCATGGTGGGGGTCAGTTCGCTTCATGTATGGCTCAGAGGGGTTTGAGGTGGGTAGTGATGCAGCTGCTGACTACCAATCCAATTCAGTCTTAGACAAGGTTCTCAAAAAGAAAGCAATAGGTGCCTCATTCCCATTTGGTAGGACATGGCTTAAAATGGCTCACACTCTGAATGATGAGGTGTCACAGGTAACCGTTAAGAGTAGAGTCTCATATTGCATCAATACAGCATTGGAGTTTAAGAGGTTTTTTACTTGTTGGAATGCCCGTTCTTCACTCCGTCCCCAGACCCAGGAGGCCTTTTTGTTGAGAAGTCTATGTAGGGGCTCGGCTACGGTCGCCTTCTGGGGCAAGAAGATGTTATAAAAGTTAATGAGTCCCAGGAAGGCTTGGAGGTCTGTTTTATTCCTAGGTCTCAGGGCGTTTTTGATTGCGGTTAGTTTTTTTTTGGTGGGGTGGATTCCCTGTCTGTCGAGAAGGTATCCCAGGAACTCCACTCTCTCTGTACAAAGTTGACACTTGTCCCTTTTTACTTTCAGGCCAGCGTCTTTAAATTTCTGAAGAACCTTTCTGAGTCATTGTACTAATCACTCTTTAGTGGGGGCAGCTATTAAGATGTCATCAAAATAAGGCATGACACCTTTTATGCCTTGTAATAGTCTCTCCATCAAACTTTGGAAAATGCCAGGCGCCACGCTTACTCCGAATTGGAGTCTATTGCACTTGAAGGCGCCTCTTTGTGTAACTATTGTCTGGGCTTCTGCAGTTGCCGCGTCTACAGGTAGTTGCTGGTACGCCTGAGCTAAGTCCAATTTCACAAATATTTTTCCTCCACCCAGGGAGTGAAGAAGGTGTTGGACCACCGGTACTGGGTAAGCGCTCTGTTGAAGAGCATGATTTAGGGTGGCCCAGTAATCCCCACAAATTTTTAACGAACCATCTGGCTTCATGGGCGTTATTATTGGAGTTTCCCAACGGGCATGGCCAATTGGTTCCAACATGCCCTGGGCTATCAGTTTATCTAGCTGCTCGTCGATCTTCGGCTTGAGGGCAAAAGGTACCCGACGAGGCTTAAGCCGAATGGGTGCTACATCGGGGCTGAGATTAAACGATATAGGGGTCCCCTTGTACTTGCCTAATGTTCCCATGAACACGTCCTGGAATTCCTGGATGAGGGCCTCTTCCCAGTCGTCGCTTCTGGTTTGGTGTATGCCGGCTAGTTCAATCCTGAGTGGAGCGAACTACTGTAACCCTAACAAACTGGGCTGGTCACGATCGATGACAGTCAGGGGAAGCGTCGCGGTATGGTCCTTGAAGGATACTTGGACGTGGCTGGAACCGACAACTGGAATTCTGTTTCCCTTGTAGTTTTTTAGGATGATTTGTTGAGTGCTGAGATCCTGGCGGCAGATGGCAGGGATCAGCTGTTTGAGGGTTTTCCAGCATACCATCGATAGGGATGACTCCGAATTGACTTCCATCATGCACGGTCGATTCTCAATAGTAACCCTTACGCGGATCTTTCTTGCATCAAACGATGAAGCGTGGCCGATAATAATGGTTTGGTGGGCCTCTTCTCATCTCGTTGAAAAGGCAGGTGCTCAATTTCTGTAGTAGTAGTGGTTGTTCCATTGGTGGTTCAGGTGGTCCCGATTCTCAGGTGGTTTGCCTGTCTCCTGGTGGAGGTTGTTCTCCCTTCAGCTGGGACTGGACTCTCGCTTGCTTCTGCAGACCTTCGCAATGTGGCCTCTTTTCCCGCAGGTACGGCAGAGTGCATCGAGGAATTTACAGTCCGATCGCGGGTGGTTTGCCCCGCAACCTGCACATTGGCGCGGAAGTCTCTGGTTCCTTTGCTTTCATTCTGAGCGGAGCCGGTTGACCTCCTCTTCCTCACTGTCTGAGGATGACTCGAGGTCTTTGTGGTAGGTGGTAATAGCGTGCTTCTCAGCGGTGAGTGGGCTATTGTTAGCGAGTTGGCAATGCGGTGCATTCGCTCGGCGCATTCGAGCGGCTGACTTCCTGGTTGCTTCTGCGGCAGTAGCGTCGGCGATGACATCTGCAAGGCTAATGTCTCCTTTCGCCATGTGTTTACTCTGCACAGTGGGTGCACCTAATCCCAGAACTATGCAGTCTCTCAGGGCTTCCTTGAGGTTTGCAAAACCACAAAGGCCTCCTAGGTTCTGGAGGTCGGCTACGAAGTCCCCAATGCTCTTGTTCTTCCGTTGATCCCTCTGGTAAAACTTGTGTCTTCGTATCAGTGTAGGTACTGTGGGTGCGTAATGGGCCCAGAGGATCGGCACGAGGTTATCCCAATCCATGGTCTTCACTTCCGCTGGTTTGGCAAGTGCTTTAGCCATTTTGAAAACGGCGGGGCCCCAGTAAATCTGGAACACTGCTCGTTTCTTGCCAGGCGTAGCATCTTTTAAATTGTTGGTCTCTAGGAACATCTGGAAACAATCTATATACGAGTCTCAGTCTTCGGTTGCTGGGTCAAATGGAGCGGGTGGTATGGCGCCGCTGGTCATTTTGCCATTTGTTGCATGCGCTCTTCAGCCACGTGTTCTGTTTTGTTCGATGAGTGCTTTGTCAGCTCTATCGTCTCTGCATCCCATCCTCGTCGCCAGTGTTAAGTCCTGAGCATGGGCGCAAGGAACGGAGACGAGACATCGAATGGTGACTTCAACTCTTTATTGTGAAATAAGAATGGAGCAAATACTTGGGCAGCAGCAGCTCTTTTATAGAGCTGGTTGCTGTCAAAACAACCAATGATTTATGTTTACCGCTCTCACAAGCGTCCAATCAGAGAGGCCCGTTAACAGCCAATCAGACTGGCCAGAAACGACCAATCACGACTCGCTATTTGCGGGCCAATGAGAAGTGCAGGATTACGATCCTGCTGCAAAGTAAAGCTATTTAGGGTTGTTACTGCTGCGTTGGCTTAGTCCACAACAGTGACCAAAACTGGATGCAGTATTTCAAATGTGGCCTTACCAAGGCATTTTGAAGTGGTATTAACACCTCACATGATCTTGATTCTATCCCTCTGTTGATTCATTTTAGGATTATATTTAAGTGATTGTCCACTAGGACCCCAAGCTCTGCCTTGCAGTTACTTCTATTGAGCCAGGTAGCACCTGCACTATAGCTGTGCATTTGTTTTTTCTTGCTTAAATGTAGAACTTTACTTTTTATCACCACTGAATGTCAATTTGTCAGATAGGGCCCAGTGTTCAATCTAATTTATGGCAAAAATATCAGAAATCCAGATTAGTTTCTTATTGATGAATGAGTAACTTAAACATCTTAACATCGTCATTCAAAAAAAGATTTTATAAATGTGATATCAGGCATCCAGTTTAGGAGTTCCTTTAAACATCTGACATGGATTTACAGAATTAGGATTGAACTAAATGGTAATGTTCATCTAGAAGCAAGCAATATGTTTAAGACCTGTCACCTGGAAGAGGAACAATCCAACAACGCCTGAACATTCAATATTTATTTATTTATTGTCAATTGCTTACAAGATAATAGGTATAAGTAAAAACATAGTTATGAATCCATGGGTACATATAAGAAAAATATAAAACTAAAAGAAACAATAGGACAGGAACAGGAGGCACGTTGTTGCGCTTATGTACACCCCCCTACAGACCTCTTAAGAAAGGGGTGAAGTCAATAGTAGACAGTCTAAGGTTAAAGTTTTTGGGGTTTGGGGAAGAAACCAGGTAGAGTCAGGTAGAGTATTCCAGACATATGGAAGCCTCTTTTGCATTCATTTTGGGCTCCTTTGTCTCTCCTTCCTAAAATGGCTGCTGGGCCTTAGTTTCTTTGACCTCCATTCTGAATGGCTTTTTAGTTGCTCCCTTTTCTCCAACGTGCACACTTTGGTGAAATTAAGGAGAAGACGAGCGATTACCTCTTCAGACCCACTGAAATGGTTCTTCCAGCTTGCATCCTTATGGTCTCATTAAGAGAATGCTCACAGCAGGCCTGACACCGGTGAACATTTTCAGAGCTCATTTGCTTACATTAGAAAGAGGCAGAAAAACAACCAGACAAATAGGGCCTGAACCGCAGGAGGTCGAGGGTTGGCAATTCCAATTATCTAGGTTAGTCAAGTCTTTGGAAAAGTTAGTGACTCTCTTGCTTTTAGGTGAAACGGGGCTGGGGTGGATGGGTGAGGCCCATGCATTTCTGAATCTGCTCCACATAGACAAGACAGATGGGCCCTTTCCACAACATCCCAAATGGCCAGTTTACAAACAATAAAGTGACACCAGGTAGAACATACATGTTAACACTGGAGAAGTGAAACATGGCCCTCCCTTTTCACAAGAGGGAACAAAGGTTTAGTCAGTTTGGCAACCTAGGCTTAAGAACATTTGAATTACTTCTCCTCCTCTCTCCTTCTCCTTCCGTCTCCTCCTCCTCCTCCTTATTCTTCTCCACCTCTCTTTCTGTTAAGTTCTGCGCATGGGCGCAAGGAACGGAGACGAGACGGTGAACAGTGAACTTCAGCTCTTTATTATACATTCTGAACAGAGCAAAACCCTAGGGCAGCAGCAGCCCTTTTATAGGCAAGCTGCTGCTCTAGTAACCAATAGGAAACGTGGAGTGTTAACCCCTTTAACCAATGAGAGTGGCTCGTTAACAGCCAATCAGATTCTCCTGAACGGACCAATCCGATATCACTATTATCAGCCAATCAGAAGTGCAGGGCTAGAACCCTGCTCTTTTCTAAAGCTTTTGATAAACTTTATTTGAGTATTTTATTAGTTCACAACACTTTCCTTCTCTTCCTCCTTCTCGTCCTCCTCTCTCCTTCTCCTCCTCTCTCTCTGTCTCCTCCTCCTTCTCCTTATTCTTCTCCACCTCTTTCCTTCTCCTCCTCCTTCTCGTCCTCCTCTCTCTTCTTCCTCCTCCTCTCTCCTTCTCCTCCTTCTCTCTCCGTCTCCGTCTCCTTCTCCTTATTCTTATCCACCTCTTTTTCCTTCTCCTACTCCTTCGCTTTCCTTCTCTTTCCTTCTTCTCCTCCTCCTCCTCCTTCTCTCTCTTCCTCCTCCTCCTCCTCTCTCCTTCTCCTCCTTCTCTCCATCTCCTCCTCCTTCTCCTTATTCTTCTCCACCTCTTTTTCCTTCTCCTCCTCCTTCTCTTTCTTTCTTTCCTTCTCCTCCTCCTTCTCCTCCTTCTGTCTCTTCCTCCTTCTCCTCCTTCTGTCTCTTCCTCCTCCTTCTCCTCCTCTTTCCTCCTCTCTCCTTCTCCTCCTTCTCTCTCCATCTCCTCCTCCTTCTCCTTATTCTTCTCCACCTCTTTTTCCTTCTCCTCCTCCTTCTCTTTCTTTCTTTCCTTCTCCTCCTCCTTCTCCTCCTTCTGTCTCTTCCTCCTTCTCCTCCTTCTGTCTCTTCCTCCTCCTCCTCCTCTTTCCTCCTCTCTCTTTCTCCTCCTTCTCTCCATCTCCTCCTCCTTCTCCTTATTCTTCTCCACCTTTTTTCCTTCTCCTCCTCCTTCTCTTTCTTTCTTTCCTTCTCTTCCTCCTTCTCCTCTTTCTGTCTCTTCCTCCTTCTCCTCCTTCTGTCTCTTCCTCCTCCTCCTCCTCTTTCCTCCTCTCTCCTTCTCCTCCTTCTCTCCATCTCCTCCTTCTCCTTATTCTTCACCACCTCCTTTTCCTCCTCCTCCTCTATCCTCCTCCTCCTTCTGCTCCTCCTCCTCCCAAATATTATTTATTGGTGCTTTAGACTTTGCATCTTTATGTAAAGGGGCTGTGTAAGTTGCTTGCAGTCTATTTCAGCTGGAGAGATATATAAACCCTGGGAAGTGAGGGAGGTGAGCTGGGGTCCCGATGACCCATTCACTGATTATGAGTGAAGAAGAGGGATGCGCTTGCAAGGAAGACATGCTGTAATGATGGAAGCACTGTGTCCATCCTGGTTTTGTCAAAAAGGAACTTGAGCATTTGAAGAAATCCTTTCCAACTCAAAAATCTCACAGGGTGTGACCGATGTTGTAGGATGAGATGGACTTCTTCTATTTGACAATATCCATGTCTTTGGGAATTGTTCAAGAGTTCAGCAATGAGGGGAAGAGGGAGCAGAGGTTATGAAATTCATCAGCCAAACATCTTGGACTATACAGAAGGAGTCAATCTTCTTAATAAAAAAAAAAAAGAAAGGAGTACAAGGTAATCCTCCACTTGCAACACTTTGCTTAGTGATTGAAGTTATGACAGTACTGAAAAAATGCCCAATGACCATTTTTCACATTGATGACCATTGCAGCATCTCATGCAGAGGTGGTATTCAGCAGGTTCTGACCAGTTCTGGAGAACCGGTAGCAGAAATTTTTAGTAGTTCAGAGAACCGGAAAATCCCACCTCTGATTGGCCCTGCCCCCATTTATTCTCCGCCTCCCGACTCCCACCTGATTGGCTGGCTCTTCTTTTGTTGCCCTGTACAGGAGAACGGAGCTGGAAAGCAGGTTAGTGGGGTGGGGAGGGAATGGGGATTTTCCAATAATTTCCCTTGCCATGCCTGCCAAGCCACGTCCACAGAACCGGTAGTAAAACAGTTTGAATCCCACCACTGATCCCATGGTCATGTGATCAAAACTCAGAGGCTTGCCGACTGACTTATATTTATGACGGTTGCTGTGTCCAAGCATCAGGTGATCAACTTTTGCGACCTTCTGACAAGCCAAGTCTACAGGGAAGCCAGATTCTCTGGACAACCATGTAACTAACTTAACTTCAGTGATTCGCTCAACATACGTGGCAAGAAAGGTCACAAAACGGAGCAAAAGTCATTTAACAACGGTCTGGCATAGCAACAGAAGTTTTAGACTCAATTGTGGTTGTGAATTGAAGACTACTGTACTGGCTTCAACAGAGAGGAAGAAATCTACATAGATTCTCAGACATTCAGGTCCTAATTATCTCCAATGTGCAATTGGACTTTCTGTTTTTTTTTCTTTGAAGACATTTCATTTCTTACCAGGGGTGGGATGCTACTGGTTCTGCCCGGCTCTATAGAACTGGTAGCTCTGAAGAGCAGCAGACCCCGAACCAGTTCTGTGTTTGCTGCTGTTTGGCCCACCCGCCCACCTGAGCTCTTACCTCTCCTTTATTTCCTGCTTTTTCAACCTCAGCTGCTTTGCATGGCACAGCTGAGGTTGAAAAAGCAGGGAAAAAGTGGCGTGCAAAACATAATCACCAAACCGGTAGTAACGCTGGTTGAATCCCACCCCTGCTTCTTACCCAAGAACCTTCTTCAGCTCTGACAGGATATGGGGTATGGAAGGATTAATACTAGTCATTTGCATCCTTTTACAGGGTTGTTGAGGCCACTTGGAGGTTTATCTCTTTCCTCGGGGTTACCGGAATGGTGCTCCTGGTTCTTGTAGTCTGCAATTTTTCTCAAACCATCCACTCCACACCCATTTGCACTGCTCAGGGGATGCAGATGAACTTCCAAGTGGCCTCAACGACCCTCTAAAAGGATACAAATGACCAACTGTCTGCAAGGAATAGCAATCCTTCTATACCCCACTACCCAGTCAGAGCTGAAGAAGCCTCTTGGATGAGAAGCAAAATGTCTTCAAAGAAAAACCAGAAAGTCCAGTTGCCTTTTGAAAAAGCACCTTTGGGACAGAGAGGAGGAAGAGTGAATAAAGCCTTTAGGTAAATATTAGTGGATAAATTCTGGTTAGGCAGGCCAGCTTGGCGTTCGAGGGAACTTTTGCAAGCCTTCAGGAGTAAGATTGGTTGTGCAATCTGAGAAACAGGTAGGGGTTAAAGTTTTCTTCTTTCCAAACTCCTTAGCTTCTTTTGCAGGTGAGGGAGGGGGTGCCATTTATTTATTTATTCCATTTACATAGCTGCCCACCTGACATTTTTGGCTATGATGGCCTCCTGCAACCCACTGCCAGTGAAAACAGAGCTTAGGAGAGCTGCCTGCAGCCCTTTTGAGCTCATTTCCATTGGCAGAGGCACCGTGGGCCAGTCCTTCATTGTTTCTAAGGTGGTCCTGTGGTCCCGGTATAAGCATCCTGTGGGCCAGACTGACCCCCAGGCCTTCAATTTGACATCCCTGGTCTACTGCAAGTCTTGGTATTAATCTCTGCTCATCTGGGTGTTGATTGATGGTGAGGAGGTAGTTAGATCTTTTTGCTCCCTTTTTGGCTTGTTGATTGTCTCTTTTGAAGGACCCCACAATTTAACCTTGAACTACAAATATTCTCTTTAGCTCTGCCAGCTTATTTAACCCTTAGCTCCCATCAAACTACTGGAATTGACTTCCAGTGTTAAAAGTTGTTCCTGTCCTTTATTATATGGTAAAGGTAAAGGTTCCTCTCACACATACATGTTAGTTGTTCCTTGCTCTAGGGGGCCATGCTTATCCCCATTACAAAGCTGAAGAGCTAGCGCTGTTTGAAGATGTCTCCGTGGTCATGTAGCTGGCATGACTAAATGTTGAACGCACACAGAACACTGTTACCTTCCTGCCAAAGTGGTCCCTATTTTTCTACTTGCATTTTTTTTTTCGTGCTTTCAAACTGCTAGGTTGGCAGAAGCTAGGACGAGTAACGGGAGCTCACCCCGTTATGCGGCGCTAGGGATTCGAACCACCGAACTACCAACCTTTCTGATTCGACAAGCTAAGCGTCTTAGCCACTGAGCTACCGTGATAGATACTACCATATATTGCAGGATCCAATCTGGGTCAGTCATCAGAACCAGAGGTTTTTGTTAAGTACTTGGACATGGGTCTGAGTAAATGAAGACAGCCTCTGAATGTGAACTTTCAGCTCTTTATTGCATAGTGACTTCTCAAAACAACAACAGTGAACTCTGCCTTATATAGGCAACCCTTGTGAGAATTGTCCAATAGCGACCTATGAACGCTAGCTCTTTCAACCAATAATAATCCCCTGTTAAGGGCCAATCAGATTCCTAAGAACTAACCAATCCAATCTGGCCGCCTAACAGCCAATCAGAAGTGCAGGGCCAGAACCCTGCACTTTACCTCAAGCTCATACTTTATTAACTATGGTACATACACAACACCCCTTCCCCCTGGCTTCTTAATTATGGTGTAGTTATATAGTCCTTTAAATAGGACGGTTGTCTTTTAAGTCTTTCTGATTTTCGTTGGACTGGTTGATTGCAATCCTGTTGAGGTAGATTGTTGTTTGGCAGTGTCTCTGCTTCTTGCTCAGGTGCAATTTCTTGCGGTGCAAACTATTCTCCTTCCTGCTCCATTTCCTGAGTCTCACTTAATTTGTCGCTCCCTTCGAGCAGGTTCCCTGGAACGTCATCTTCTTCTGTACCTCCCCCCCCCTCGGTTTGGTCATGGGGGAGTTGTTGACTGGCCGTTGTGAGTCGTGACCGTAATTGGTCGATATGCCGTTTCCACAGTCCATTGTCACAGCATTTCACTATGTAGGATTTGGGGCCGGTCACTCGTATTACTGTCGCCTCTATCCATAACGGATCGCCTGATAAATTTTGTGCGTAAACGAGGTCTCCTACCTGGAAGGTGCGACAGCGGCCGCTGGATCCTATTGGCTTTTCCGGTTCGTAAGCAGGGTGCAACCGGTCGAGGTGGGAGTGGAGTCTTCGTCCCATCAGTAGTTCGGCGGGAGTTGTGCCGGTGACGCTATGTGGAGTTATGTGTTGCAAAAAGAGAATTTGGTTGACCTTGTCATCGATATTGTCATAGTCCACTTTTTGCAAAGTCTTTTTAACAAATTGGACCACGCGTTCCGCTCGGCCAGAGGTCGCAGGGTGCGCAGGCGAGGTGAGCGCATGGCAGATGCTGCGGTCAGCGAGGTACTGCTCGAACATTAGTGCCATAAACTGTGGCCCGTTATCAGACACCAGGACGTCAGGCAATCCGTGGGTTGCAAAGAGTCTATTTAGGATCTTGATCACTGCCTCGGAAGTTGTAGCCGTCATACGATGAATTTCTAACCAATTGGAGTATGCGTCGACTGTCAGCAGGAAGGTATATCCTTTGGTTGGCCCCGCGAAATCCAGGTGGATTCGAGACCAGGGTCCACGTGGCGTCTCCCATTCAGTAGGCATGGCTTTTGGTGGGTCGTTGCTGGCTTGTTGGGAATTGGTACACGCTTTGACCCACTGCTCGATTTGCCGGTCCATGCCCGGCCACCATGCGTAGCTTCATGCAAGCGCTTTCATCCGCACAATGCCGGGGTGGCCCTCGTGCAGAATTTGTAGCAGCGTCTTCCAGAGTCGTTCTGGGACAACGACTCTATCGCCCCAGATGATACAGCCTTTTTGGGAAAAAAGTTCAGTCTGTCGAGATTTGAATGGCGCGAAGTCATCTGGTACTTGGTCCAATGGCCATCCGCGTTCTACCCAGCCTAGGACTCAAGCTAGGGTGTGGTCTCGTTTGGTTTCTCTTGCGATGTCTCGGGCGGTCATAGGCGGCGAGCTTGAGTGTTTCGATCTGCAACGTGGTTGCCGTTGGTGCCGGATCGTCGAGAGTCTCTGGAAGCTTAATGCGGCTTAATGCGTCAGCGTGGGGAATGGCTTTTCCCGGGTGATATTGTAGGCGATAGGAATTCTGACCATCGGGTCATTCTAGGGGATAATATGTAGGGGGTTGGCTTGTCCCCGGCTATTATCCCTAGCAATGGTTTGTGGTCAGTTATAATGGTAAATGTCCTTCCATACACATATTCATGAAATTTCTTTACAGCTGAAATGATTGCGAGAGATTCTTTATCAATTTGTCCATAGTTCCGCTCTGCTTGTGAAAGAGTCTTCGAAAAGTATGCAACAGGGGCTTCGTTCCCATTAGGCAGTACATGACTCAAAATGGTGCCCACCCCGAAAGACGATGCATCACAGGTTATAACTAATGGCAAAGTCTCGTTATACTGCATAAGTACAGAGTCAGATGTGAGCAGTTTTTTAACATTCCGGAACGCTTGTTCTTCCCGGTAACCCCATTCCCGGTAACCCCATACCCCATTTTTTATCTAATAACCGATGTAACGGTTCAGCAACAGTCGCCTTGTGCGGTAAAAATACATTATAGAAATTAATGAGGCCTAAGAACGCTTGGAGATCGGCCTTGTTTCGTGGCCTGGGAGCATTTTTTATCGCCTTTAATTTACTTTCGGTAGGATGAATGCCCTGGCTATCAATCCGATACCCTAGAAACTCAACACTGTCAGTATATACGTGACATTTATTTTTTTTCACCTTAAGTCCTGCCTCTTGGAATTTTTTAAGAACACATTTCAAACGATCCTGCAAGATTTTTTTGGTAGGGGCTGCAATTAATACGTCATCAAAATACGGAACCACGCCCTTGATTCCCTGTTACAGCCTTTCCATGAGGCTTTGGAATATCCCCGGGGCTACACTAACCCCAAATTGCAATTGGATACATTTAAAGGCACCTCTGTGCATTACAATTGTTTGGGCTTGGGCTGTCTTTTCATCCACTGGTAGTTGTTGATAAGCTTGAGCTAAATCTAATTCAGCGAAAACCTTTCCGCCCCCCAAGGAATGAAGGAGGTGCTGCACCACCGGAACTGGATACGCATTCTGCTGTAGGGCATGGTTTAAAGTGGCCGGGTAGTCCCCACAAATTCGGATTGACCCGTCTGGCTTAATGGGTGTTACAATAGGGGTTTCCCATGGAGAGTGATCGATGGGCTTCAACACCCCTTGAGCAATTAGCTTGTCGAGTTGTTCGTTGATCTTTGCTTTAAGAGCGAATGGAACTCGACGGGGCTTCAAGCGAATAGGGGCTACTTTTTGATCTAGACTAAATGAGATTGGGGTCCCTTTATACTCGCCTAAACAATCTGTGAAGACGTCGCTGAACTCAGAAATAAGGTCTTCCTCCCACTCACAACCACCAACTCGGTTCACGCCGGCCACTTCAATGCTGAGTGGTACGAACCATTGGAGGCCTAATAGACTAGGCCTATCTCTATCGATGACCGTTAGAGGTAAGTACGAGGTATGCTTTTTGAAGAAGACTCGGACTCGGCAGGACCCGACAATGGGGATTCGATTTCCTTGGTAGTCCTTGAGGATGAGGCATTGAAATTGGAGGTCTTGGCATTGGATTGTGGGGATAAGTTGCTTGAGTGTCTTCGAAGACACCATCGAGAGGGATGATCCTGAGTCAACCTCCATGTGGCAAGGCTGGTTCTCGATGGCTGCTGTGACTCGAATTTTCTTAGTGTCCAAAACTGAGGCGTGACCTATAGTGATAGTATGGTGAGCCTCTTCTTTTTGCAAAGCTCAATTTCTGTAGGAATGGTTTACTGGCTCTCGCCTTACAGGACGGTTTCCTGTTGATTGGCGATAGTTGGCCCCCTTCGAGGCCTGGCTGGGTCCTGGTAAGCTGCGGCAGACCCGGCTGATGTGGCCTCGTTTCCCGCACTTATGGCAGAGTGCGTCGCGGAATTTGTATTCGGCCCTGGCATGGTTTGCTCCACAGCCAGCGCAAGGGCGTAAGGGCTTAGGGCGAGGGTCCCGGTCGGACCGCAGTCGATGGACCCCTTCTTCGTCGCTGTCTGACGATGAAGAGAGGTCCTCGTGGCGCGTTGTTGAGAGCTGCCCTTCTGAGTTAGGTAAGATTTCGCTGGTTGGTGGTGTTGCCGGAATGCGGCTTCGCTGTAATTGTGCAGCTGACTTTTTGGTCGCCTCCGCAGCCGTGGATTCGGCAATGGCATCAGCAAGGCTGATGTCGCCTTTCGCCATCAGCTTGCTTTGCACGCCTAGTGCATCTAATCCCAGAATTACTCGATCTCTTAGTGCTTCTTCTAAATCGGCGAACCCGTAGAGACCCCCTAAATTTCGGAGGTCCGCCACGAAATCGGCCACGCTCTCTCCTTTTCATTGGTTTCTCTGATAAAACTCATGGCATCTCACGAGTGTAGGCACGGTTGGCGCATAATGGTCTCTCAGGATGGGTTCGAGGTCGTCCCAGCTCATGGCTTTCACTTCTCGAGGTTTGGCGAGTGCTTTAGCCATCTTAAATACAGCTGGACCACAGTGCGTCAGGAACAGTGCTCGCTTCTTTGCTGGTGTGGCGTCCTTCAAATTATTCATCTCGAGAAACATTTGGAAGCAATCCATGTAGGATTCCCAATCCTCTTGGTTTGGATCGAATGGAGCGGGTGGTACGATGCCGCCGGACATGGTTCCGTTGTTGGCGTCGTCTATCACGTGCTCGGTATTGCTTCCTGGCTTCTTAGGTTCAGACGTCTCCACATCCCACCTTCGTCGCCAGTGTTAAGTACTTGGACATGGGTTGGAGTAAATGGAGACAGTCTTTGAATGTGAACTTTCAGCTCTTTATTGCATAGTGACTTTTCAAAACAACAACAGTGAACTCTACCTTATATAGGCAACCCTTGTGAGAGTTGTCCAATCGCGAGCTATGAACGCTAGCTCTTTCAACCAATAATAATCCCCTGTTAAGGGCCAATCGGATTCCTAAATACTAACCAATCCGATCTGGCCGCCTAACAGCCAATCAGAAGTGCAGGGCCAGAACCCTGCACTTTACCTCAAGCTCATACTTTATTAACTATAGTACATACACAACAGTTTTGTCTTCCAAGCTTGAACCCATCCTCAGGCCTGCCATATATTGAACACCTTGATCTGGGATTCCTTTTCCCCATCTTTCTCTCTCTCTATCACCCTCTCTCCAATTAAAGGAGAGAAACCAATTTGTGCCTCCAGTAATGCAGACCCTCCTCTTGCAATCTACAGTTGGGCCAGAAGAAGAGAACAGCCGGCACCCAAAATAAGACAACCTGACACACTGAAAAGGTGTGAAAAGAGACTGCAAGAAGGGGAGGGAAAGAAAAAAACAACCACGCAAACTTTTCAATTATTTCAACACCTTGCCTGTTCTTTTCTCTTTTTTTAAAAAAACAAAATGCACACGTTTTCCAAGATATGTTGAATCAGCAGCAGGTGACACGGAAGAAGGAAGAGGGAATGAGAGAGAGAGAGAGAGAGAGAGAAGATTGTGATGTAATCTTCAAGAAAATCATCTTTGTAATAAGGTTAATTAAATTGGGCTGTGAGTTTCTGACAAGCCCGTCATACCCTTGGCAGTAAAATCTGGCCTCTTATTTATCAAAGTTCAGAGAGAGAGAGAAAGAGAAAGATAGAGAGAGAAAACGATGGCAACACCACCTGCCCGAGTTTCAAAGAGACGTAGACAGTCTGGCAAACAACAAGAGAGACTGAACAAATTGAAATGAACTTTGTAGGCAAATGTCTTTTGTCTTCTTGAGATGCTGTTGAGCTGAACCCACAATCAGAAGCTCCCCTCGAAGGAGAGAGTGTTGAAACGCCTGCTTGGGCCTTTCTGTTTTGCAAAAAATAAAAAAAAAATAGGGTGGATCAGCTGATAACCCAGGGCCTTAGGCAGGATTAGAACTCCTGGTCAGGTTTTCTTGCCCCTCCACGCTGGTTGTTTGAAGGGCTTGATGCTGCCGAAAACGTCTGCCGAATCCCTTGACCCCATTGTGCTCCGTGTCAAAAATGTTTATGTAATAAAACATCGCTAATTGAACATTTCAGAGGGAAACATTATTTTAACTCTAATTAGATATGATTACAGTTTCTCCTTCCTCGTGCCTGTGTGAAATTGCAGAGAGAGACAGAAGAAAAATGGAGGGGGGGGGAATAGTCCCTCTTGATTGGTTTTGCTGGTGAAATTGTTTCAAAGGGTTTTTGCCTTCACTGAGTTAATAATAGATTTTCTCTGCTTTTATTTATTTATTTATTTCCTCCCTTCTCTCTTCTTCCTCCTCCTCCCGTTCTGCAAATAAACTGAAGGTTGGAGAAGGAGGATACTTAATCAAATATCTAATGTATTAGAATCGCAGATGTTCAAGGTTTTCCTTGGGGAAAAGAACACGAGCCTCGTCACTTCTAGTAAGGGCTAATGAAAGAAAATTGGGCAGGAAGCTGATATTTCCAAGGAAAGGTGTTAAATACTTGTAGTGACTCTCAAACCATGTCCTGGTTCAACGTGTGCCTTGGAAAATTAATCCACCATATTAGATGCACTCGCTAATATTTGTCCCTTTGGGCACATTTTCTGTCTCGTGGAACTTGGATGGAGTATATACATCACATTAAGCTATGGTTTACCCAAAGAAGCTTTCCCCCCCCCCCCCAGAGGCAACTGCCTGGTTTTTCTTCAAAGTCGTTTTGCTTCTCATCTGAAGACTCAACTTCAGCTCAGCTCAAAAGGCTTCTTGGATGAGAAGCAAAAAAAACCTTTGAATTAAAACCAAACAGTCCAGTTGCCTCTTGAAAACAAAAGAAAACAGCACCTTTAAGACAAGCCTGACCTGGAGGACTGGTAATCTGCGTAGACATTAAGCTACAGTTTAACTTTTTAAAAATGTACAGGTAGTTGTCAGCTTACAGTCATTCATTTAGTGACCATTCAAAGTTACAATGGCCCTGAAAAAAGTTTTCATACTTATGACTGATGCAACATCTCCATGGTCATGCGATCAAAATCTGGGCGCTTGGCAACTGGCATGTACTTATGACAGTTCCACTGTCCCGGGGTCATGTGATCACCAGATACAGATTGCCAGAGTTGGAAGGGACCTTGTAGGTCATCAAATCCAACCCCCTGCCCAAACAGACCCTACATCATTTCTGACAGATGGCAGTCCAGTCTCTTCTTGAAAGCTTCCAGTGATGAAGCTCCCACAACTACTGAAGGCAACTTCTGTTCCATTGGTTGATTGTTCTCACTGTCAGAAAGTTTCTCCATATTTCCAGGTTGAATCTCTCCTTGTTCAGTTTCCATCCATTATTGGCCTTCAGGTGCCTTGGAAAATAGCTTGACCCCTTCCTCTCTGTGGCAGCCCCTCAAATATTGGAAGACTGCTATCTTGTCTCCCTTGGTCCTCCTCTTCACTAGACTTGCCATGCCCAGTTCCTGTAACTGTTCATCGTATGTTTTAGTCTCCAGTCCCCTAATCATTTGTAGCCTTCCTGATGGGCTTCCAACAAACAAAATCAATGAGGAGGCTCGGTTTACTTAACAACTGCACTGTTTATTTAATAACTCTGTAAAATGGAGCACAACTCATTTAGCAACTGTCTTGTTTAGCAATGGAAACTTTGGGCTTGTAAATTGAGGATTACCTAGTAGGCTGCGTCATAGTTTCGGAATCACAATGGATGGATTGACACCGCACTGGTTATATTGGTACTGTACACTCAATTGCAAGCTAGCTAACCACATTTCAACTAAGTTATGCAAACTCAGCCTAAATATTTAGCTTATGGTTTGGTGGGACATGGGAATCTAGTACTTTAAATTAATTAAACTGTGGTTATGTTACACACAGATGACTACAGGTAGTCCTTGAGTTATGAACACAACTGAGCCCAAGATTTATGTTGCTGAGGGAAACATTTGTTAAGTGAGTTTGTCCCTGGTTCTGACGTTTCTTGCCCCATTTGTTAAGGGAATCACTGCAGTTGTTAAATGACTATCGTGGTTGTTAAGTGAATCCGGTTTTCCTCTTGGCTTTGAGGGTTGGATGGCCACAAAAAGGGATCACAATGCCCCGGGACACTTCGCAACAGTCATCAATGTGAATCAGTTGCCAAGGATCTGAATGTAAATCACATGACCCTAGGGAAGCTGCAATAGTCATAAGTGTGAGAAATGCTCATGTCACTTTTTTCAGTGCTGTTGTAACTTCAAATGGTAACTGAGTGAACTGTTGTTAAATCGAGGATTATCTGTATATTAAATCTCTCCCCCTCCCTCCCTCCCTTTCTCTTTCTCTCTCCCTCCCTTTCTCTCCCTCCCTCCCTTTCTCTTTCTCTCTCCCTCCCTTTCTCTCTCTCTCCCTCCCTTTCTCTCTCTCCCTCCCTCCCTTTCTCTCCCTCCTTCCCTCCCTTTCTCTCTCTCTCCCTCCCTCTCTCTCCCTTTCTCTCTCTCTCCCTCCCTTTCTCTCTCTCCCTCCCTTTCTCTTCCTCTTTCCCTCCCTTTCTCTTTTTCCCTCCCTCCCTTTCTCTCTCTCTCTCCCTCCCTTTCTCTCTCTCTCTCCCTCCCTTTCTCTCTCCTTCCCTCCCTTTCTCTCCCTCCCTGCCTTTCTCTTTCTCTTTCTCTTTCTCTTTCTCTTTCTCTCTCCCTTTCTCTCTCTCTCTCCCTCCCTCCCTTTCTCTCTCTCCCTCCCTTTCTCTCTCTCTGTCTCATATATCTCCCCTTCTCTCTCACCCAACAGAGCCCATGCAAAGGTTCATGAATGTTGTGAAATTACAGGATCATCCCATTTGACCAAAATATTGTAGTTGCCAATACAGTACTTCAAAAATTATAAATGGTAGAGTTTTCTAAAAGATGCTGTCCACCACCCGTAGTTTTCAGCAGTTTAGCTCTCTTTAGCCTAGCAATGGCCATCACTTAAAGGAGTTTTTCTCAACCTCTCACCCTCCAGTTGGGCTGGTACCCTATCTGCCAGAGTTCTCAACATGCCTGAACGACAGTGGTAGAGGAAGCCTGGTTTGAAGTCATCTTAACTTCCAACTACAGGTAGTCCTTGATCTGCCCAAACTTTTTGTCGCCTCGACAGACAGTTGTTAAGTGAGTTTTGTCCCACGTTAAGGCCTTTCTGGCCACAGTCATTAAGTGAATCACTGCAGTTGTTAAGTGAACCTGGCTTCCCCCTTGACTTTGCTTATCAGAAGGTTGGAAAAGGTGATCATATGACACCAAGGTCACTGCAACCACAATAAATATGAGTCAGTTGCCAAGCATTTGAATTTTGATCACAGGATCATGGGGGTGTTGCAGTGATCATCAGCGTAAAAATCATTCATAAGTCACTTATTTCATTGCCATTGTAACTTGAATGGTCACTAGATAAGCTGTTGTAAGTTGAGAACTCCCTGTGGTGGATCATCTCATCAAAAGACTTCTCAACAACAACAGATCAATAAAGCTGTGGAAGTTTTTTTTTATTATCATAATACACAATTTCCATCTTTGATGTCTTTCACTTGCATTGGGATTATAACTCCCAAAATCCCCAGCCACAAGAGTCTTTGTCAGTCAGCATATCTGGAAAAGGTATTAAATTGGAGGGGAATTTGTTAGGGAAAACCACAAAAGAAAGAAATCCCCAAATCCTGGGAAAGTTCTTACTCCAAATGATCATTTTGAAGTTCTGACTCCAGAAGTCCTATAAGTTCAATGTTACAGATGAAGCTGAAGGGCGTAGTTCTTTCTGGAGAACATGTTATGTTCATTTTGTTATCTGAGTGGTTTTTTGTTTTTTTTTCCCCAGAGAAGCTGTCTTTTGAAATAACTGTTCAAAATGCCTCTGGATTTTGCTGTCAGATCAAGGTTTTCCCCGGGACATGTCATTTGTATTACATATGCTTCAGAATGATCAGGCAGCTAAAAAAACAACAACCCTGCTTTCCATATCTCTCAAAAGCATAGCATCAAAAGGAATTCAATGGGTGTGTGAACAAGTTTATAAGTACACCAAATGATCCTTTTGATTATTTAGGGACATGGGTAGTCCATGAGGATCTAGCTTGGGAGACTTGATGCTCTTGTCCATGGTGATAGTTGTACAACCATTCATCTTGTGGTTACTTAATGAAACCAAATGTCACGCTTATAGTACTCAGGAATGTGTTGTGATGTACAGGCCGACCACTTTGCTACCTGTCACTCTGAGATAACAGAATAACAGAATTGGGAAGGACCTTAGAGGTCTTCTAATCCAATCCCTTACTCAGCCAGAAAATCCTATACCATTTCAGATTAAAGAAATGGTTGCTTAATCTCTTCTTAATAACTTCCAGTGTTGGAGCATTCATTAATGGAGGCAAATTGTTCCACTGATTAATTGTTCTCCCTGTCAGAGAATTTCTCCTTAGTTCTAGCTTGTTTCTCTCCTTGAAGAGTTTCCACCCGTTGCTTTTTGTCCTGCCCTCAGGTGCTTTGGGGAATAGCTTGACTCCCTCTTCTTTGGGGCAGCCCCTGAGATATTGGAACACTGCTATCATGTCACCCCGAGTCCTTCTTTTCATTAAACTAGACATACCCAATTCTTGCAACCGTTCTTCATATGTTTTAGCCTTCAGTCCCCTAATCATCTTAGTTACTGTTCTCTGCACTTTTTCTAGAGTCTCAACCTCTTTTTTTACATTGTGGCAACCCAAATGGGATGCAGGATTCCAAGTGTGGTCTTACCAAGGCATTATAAACTGCTATTAACTTTCATGTGATTTTGATTCTGTTCCTCTGTTAATACAACATCGGACTGTGTTGGCTTTTTTGGCAGCTGCAGCACACTACTGTCTGGTATTTAATTGATTGTCCACAAGGAGTTCAAGATCTCTCTCACAGTTACTATTTATTGAGCCAGGTACCACCTATACTATACCTGTGCTGCATTTGGTGGGTTTTTACCCCCCCCCCCAAATGTAGAACCTTACAAGCAATGTATGGAATGCAAAGCTTGAAAAGGATCTTGGAGCTCTGTTAATCCAACTAGTGCATAAAATTATGACTACAGCATCTCTAAGAGATGACTATTCAGCTTCTGTTTGAATGTCCCCAACAAAAAAGAAGTCCACCATATCTCCAGGAAATTTAATCCATTGTTAATTAGCTCTTGCCTCATGAGGATAGTTTTTCTGATGTACAACTGAAATCTACTTGTTTGGAAATTAAGTATATTATTTCTTGTCATCTTTTGGAAAGTCTATCAGTAATTCTGCCTTGTTTTTTTGAAAAAACAGCCCTTTGCATACTTGTAAATGCTATCATGTCTCCCAGGACTTGTCATATCTCTAGGCTAAACAAATCCAAAGGTTCCTTGTAAGTTATTTTTATTCTGGCCCCTGATGCTCTTGGTTGTTGTCCTCTGGATATGCTCTAATTTGGGATTATCCCTCCTAAACTGTGGTGCTCAAAGCTTCAAGCAACATCCTATATACAATCTCATCAACACAAAACACAGAAGAAGGATGACTTCTCTTGTTGTAGTCTTGGATTGCATTTGTGCTTTTTGTGTGTGTGTGTATCACTGCATCCCATTATTGGCCAAGAAATTCAGATTCCTTCTGCATGCATTACAGCCAAATATAGTTTCGCTCATTTCTATACGGATGCCTTTTATCTTTGCTTTTCTCTTTATTCAAATTCATCTTGATAGGTTTTGCCCAATGCTACGATCTTGATGCTGTCCTCTAGGTATTTGCTATCTTTCTTTGCGCTATCTGCAGATTTGATCATCATCTTTTTAAACTTTTCATCCAAGGAAGAATAGCTAGCTAGCTGGATGATAGATAGAAAGAGACAGATAGGCAGACAGGCAGGCAGGCAGAGATAGATAGATAGATAGATAGATAGATAGATAGATAGATAGATAGATAGATAGATAGATAATAAATAGATAGATAGATAGATAGATAGAAAGAAGGTAGGTAGATAGATAGAAAGAAGGTAGGTAGATAGATAGATAGATAGATAGATAGATAGATAGATAGATAGATAGATAGATAGATAGATAGACAGACAGACAGATAGTTAGGGATAGAGATGGATGGATGGATAGAGAAGATAGAGAGATAGATAGAGAGAGAGAGAGAGAGAAATAGAGATAGATAGGGATAGATAGATAGATAGATAGATAGATAGATAGATAGATAGATAGATAGATATAAATAGAGATTGATAGATAGGATAGATATAGATAGATAGATAATAGATAGATAGATAATAGATAGATAGATAGATAGATAGATAGATGACAAATAGGTAGGTAGGTAGGTAGGTAGGTAGGTAGGTAGGTAGGTAGATAGATAGATAGATAGATAGATAGATAGATAGATAATAGATAGATAGATAGATAGATAGATGACAAATAGATAGGTAGGTAGGTAGGTAGGTAGGTAGATAGATAGATAGATAGATAGATAGATAGATAGATAGATAGATAGATATAAATAGAGATTGATAGATAGGATAGATATAGATAGATAGATAATAGATAATAGATAGATAGATAGATAGGTAGGTAGGTAGGTAGGTAGGTAGATAGATAGATAGATAGATAGATAGATAGATAGATAGATAGATAGATAGATAGATAGATACCGTGTTTCTCCAACAATACGGCCTCCACCAATAGGAAGCCTCACCATGTTTTATTGGCATAAAATCAAATTAAGCCCCTCCCCCCAAATTAAGGCCCATATTAAACATGTGAAATGAGGGGGATGGTGGGGGGGGCTTGCCATTAGGAAGTACTTTGTTGCATGCCCGGATATGGTGCTGCCTGCGTTGGCGGGGCACTTCATATCGGGAGACCTTCCACCGTTGCTTTCTCTTCTCCCTTGCTGCCCCTTCTCCCTCACTGCTGCAGCGTTTAGAGCAACTCCGCGGCATTTGGCGCAGCCATGCGCGGCCAGTCAGGGCTCCTCCCTGCAACTGGAGCCCCAAGGAGACACTTGGCTTCAGGCGCTCCCATCTTCCCTTTGCTTTTGAAGGTAAAGCGAATTATTTTACAAAGCCTCCCCTCCCCGAGAGGGCAGCCCAACCCCACGTGGGGAGGCTAATTTCACGGGGCCTCTTCCGTTCCTCCCCAACCTCCCGACACTGTGCGCCTCTGATGCGCCGGTCCCTTCAGCCCACCTCAAAGAAAGGCCAGGCGGGTGGCTGCAGAGCAGCAGCAGCGGGTCTGATCTGCTCGCAGCGGAAACAGCCACCACCCTTAGCCTGACGCGGGGAGAACGAGCTAGGTTAGCGCTCGCCAGCCCGGGTGAGATTTGGGAATGAGGGGCAGGAGGAGGCACGCACACACCCACGGCTCACTTTCCCAGCTCTGCCCAGGCCTTATGGCTCTGGCGCGACCCTGGCAGGATGAGTGGAGGGTTCAGCAAGGTGGCGCTCACTGCCCGCGAGGGCTGGGCAGAGCTGGGAAAGTGAGCTGCAGGTGTGTGCGTGCCTCCTCCTGCTCCTCGTTCCCAGATCTCGCCGGGCAAGCTGCAGCTTCCTCACCTCTCAGCAAGCAGGAGGAACCAGCTGCAGCCCTCTCCTCTGCAGCGCAGAGGTTGACCTCATGGGGAGAGAGAGGGAGAGATCCTCTCGGGCGAGCGCCTTCCTCCGCAGCCCTCCGCACGAAAGAAGGACCCGCCGGTAGGGGAAACTGAGCCGTGGAGGCGGGAAGGACGGGCTGGCGGGCGCTAACCTCACTCGTTCTCCCCGCATCGGGCTAAGGGTGGTGGCTATTTCTGCTGCGAGCGGCTCGGACCTGCTGCTGCTCCTCCGCAGCTGCCTGCCTGGCCTTTCTTTGAGGTGGAAAGGCTCACTGGGCTGAAGGGACCAGCGCGTCAGAGGCTTACAGTGTAGGAAGGTCAGGGAGGAACGGAAGAGGCCCTGGGAAATTAGCCTCCCCACGTGGTGTTGGGCTGCCCTCTCAGGGAGGGGAGGCTTTGTAAAATAATTCATTTTACCTTCGAAAGCAAAGGGAAGACGGCACCGCCTGAAGCCAAGTGTCTCCTCAGGGCTCCGGTTTCAAGGAGGAGCCCTGACTGGCCCCACGTGGCTGTGCCAAACACCGCGGCAGCAAGGGAGAAGGGAAAGCAACAGTGGCCCGAACCCAAAGGTCTCCCAAATATCCAAGCTGTTGCTGCCCGCCCACCCACCTGAGGATGCAAGTCGGGGGGGGATTAAGTCACCCCCGAAAAGATGTCCTAGCCATTTTTTGAGGGGTCAAAAAAAAATAAGGCCCAGCCTTATTATGTGAGAAACACGGTAGATAGATAGATGATAGATAGATAGATAGATAGATAGATAGATAGATAGATAGATAGATAGATAGATAGATAGATAGATAGCAATAGCTAGCTAGCTAGAGATAGAAATTAGATAGATAGAAATAGATCGTTAGATATAGATATAGATATAGATTAGATATAGATAGATAGATAGATAGATAGATAGATAGATAGATAGATAGATAGATAGATAGATGGATGGATGGATGGATGGATGGATGGATGGATGGATGGATGGATGGATGGATGGATGGATGGATGGATAGATAGATAGATAGATAGATAGATAGATAGATAGATAGATAGATAGATAGATAGATATAGATGTAGATGTAGATGTAGATATAGATATAGATATAGATATAGATATAGATATAGATATAGATATAGATGGATGGATGGATGGATGGATAGATAGATAGATAGATAGATAGATAGATAGATAGATAGATAGATAGATAGATAGATCGATAGATCGATAGAGACAGATCATAGATGAGACAGACAGACAGGAAAACAGACATATAATAGATTTAAGTACTTCTGGAACTTCTTAAAGGATAATCTAAACCTTAGTTAATCAGCTGAACAAAGACTAATGAGAACTGACTTTTGCTTTCAGGTGTTATTCCTGGATTTTATGGAAACCATCATTAAGCCACTGTTTAAGGTGAAACCACATGGCTCTTTGGTGGCTTGCTCACCAGATATGTACTCATCTTGGTTGGGAATTATGAAAGTTCTGATTCCATCCACCTTTAGGACATCATGTTGAAGAAGATTTTCCTATTTTTCATTTTCAGAAACGATTAAAGAAAAACACATCTTTTAAATGTTTATGGTTTTTGCAATTAACTGTTGTGATTCACCTCCTGTATTATTTCGACCTGTCTCAATCAGAGCCTATTGTATCAGCCAGTGTTTCTCAACCTTAACCACTTTAAGATGGGTGGACTTCAACATCCAGAATTCCCCAGCCAACCATGCCGAGGTTGAAAAACACCAGTACAAGCTTTGAAGGGTTAAGGACTTACAGTTCCTCTACAAAATAATGAAACAAGCCTCTATGTATGCAGCTTTCTATTAGATTTCACACTCTTCTGAATGTTGTGACATAGCCCTCAAAGGCTTAAATGCATCAATCTGCATATTTAAAAAGACATTTGAGAGAAACTGCGCTGAAATATGTATTAATATAAATATCTGATCTACATTAAAACCATGTAGATTAAAGTTAAATTGAACAACATTAAATTATGGCTAAACCCTGAGCAAGTTAATCTTTCTGGAAATAGTTTATGTAGATTTGAACATTTGCTGGAAAAATATATTGCAACAGGAGTGTTTCCCCAGAATTATAGGTTATTTTACTCCTACCTTGGCACCAGTACACATTGCTTTTCCCAAATGCTGAATATTTTAGAATGGTCATAACCTCTGGGCTGTTGTGTTTTCTTCTGTGTTATGTGTAATTGTCTTAAACTCCCATTCTGTGGTTCCTTGGAAAGTCCCTCAGTGCGCACAAGTTTTTCTGTAATCTGTTTGTTCTTGCAGGATGAATGCCAGTAAGAGGTATTGATTTCAAGTCTTTCAAAAAACACCAACATCACTTGTTCTCAGTTTACAACAACAATGGAGCCCAGAACTCTAAAGTCATGACAATTGTTAGTCAAGGCACCCCAAAAACCAGATCCAATTTTATGAATGTTTTGTGGCAATTGCTAATTGAATGCCATGGTTGTTAACCGGATCTCTCCTCTTCCTCCTCCTCCTCCTCCATTCTCCACCTCCTCCTCCTCCTCTTCCTCCTCCTCCACCTGCTATGCCAATTGCTGAATTCTTCATTTTTCTCTCATACTACGACCATCTAACACACAACTATCAGGCGATCATTAGAAAAAGGACAAAGACAAACAGGAAGAAATATCCATATTGCTAAAAGTGTGTCAAAGTTTCCCGGTATTTTTTATTTTTATTATTATTTTAAAGAGAAATGATTGGAAAAGGCAGCTGTCACTGCATCTGACCTTTTTTATAGTTTGTTTGGGGGGGGGAGAAAATGGAGGGAGTTCCTGTTTCCCTTGAGTTCTGTCTAAAGTTTGCTCCCCATCACATGGAGGTTGCTAAATAGATGGTAACTTCAAACACTCAGCATGGCATCGTTAATATCAGAATAACAGAGTTGGAAGATACCCTGGAGGTCTTCTAGTCCACCCCCTCCTCCTCAAGCAGGAGACCTTATACAATTTCAGAGAAATGGTAGTGTCCAGTCTCTTCTTAAAAGCCTCCAGTGCAGCACCTACAACTTCAAGAGGCAGGCCGTTCCACTGGTTAATGGTTCCCACTGTTAGGAAATTTAGTTCCTTCGTTCAAAGTTGCTTCTCTCCTTGTTTCATTTCCATGCATTGTTTCTTGTGACTTCTGGTGCTTTGGAAAATAGTTTGATCCCACCCCTCTTCTCTTGGGTAGCCCCTTAGATATTGAAACACTGCTATCATGTGACCCCTAGTCCAGTGGTGGGATTCAAATATTTTTACTACCGGTTCTGTGGGCTTGGTGGGCGTGGCAGGGGAAGGATACTGTAAAATCTCCAGTCACAGGTGGTATTTGCCGGTTCTGCAAACTACTCAAAGTTTCCGCTACCAGTTCTCCAGAACTGGTCAGAACCTGTTGAATACCACCTCTGCCCTAGTCCTTCTTTTGATTAAACTAGACATACCCAACATCATCTTTGTTGCTCTTCTCTGCACTATTTCAAGAATCTCAACCTCTTTTTTACAGTGTAATCAAAGCTGAAAGCAGTATTCCAACCGTGGCCTTGCCAAGGCATTATAAAGTGGTATTAATACTTCACATGAGAAAAAGTTGTAACCTTTCCTCCTCCATAGCACTCCAAATGGGACAATTTACCAGCAAAAGGTCACCATTTCCTTGTTGTGGTTCATGGGCAGCAGGTGTGAACAGCTGAGGTCTCGGAGAGCAAGGACTCAGATGAGGGGCCTGCGTGTGAGGCAGGGATGGGACCAGGACCATCGGGGAGTGAAATGCTGCCTTTGGAGATTGGGAGGCTGGCAGCAGTGATGAAGAGGTCCCCGAGGAGCCTGTGCCCAGTGCATGTGCCCGCAGGGCTGCTGGAAGGAAAAAGCAGCAACAGTAGCACGGGGGACTCGGGAGTCAGGCTGCAAGGTAATGGCCCCTCCCTTAAGGGATAAAAGCCAGCCCTCAAAGGTGGGATTCTCTGCAGGAAGCAAAGAAGTTCTTGCACTCAAGCCTTGTGGACGTCGGAGTATCTTGGTTGGTGTTTGGAGACTCTTTGTGTTTGAAATCTTTCTTAGGTAACTTTATCTAGTGTTCTTGGCAGCCTTGTGCAACCTTGGCAAGGCTCGTTCTTATCAGAGACAATTAGTTTGAAACAGCCTTTTAACCGTGAAGGAACGGAATTCATAAAAAAGGTTTTTCTGTTACCTCTGTTTGGTGTTTGTTTCTTTGGAAGAAGGTTTGGGTCAGAACATTTCTTTCTGTACCAGCCAGCATGAAGTCCAGCCTTTCATTTATCTACCAACATCACAGTATTCTGTCCTGAATGCATCCTATGACTTCTCATGGCTTCCTAACCAGGGAAGCAGGTTCTAAATACATTAAAATATTTTATCCCATTATTTGTTTTGACCAATTGACCACGACATTAAAAATTCAATCATGGAGCAGCTGACAAGTGCAGTTGCCTAATTTTATTTAAGAGATCACTCCCCACTCCGCAAACACCGGGTTCCCCTCCCATTCTTCCATCCTGTTAGCCGTGCTCCCTTTGCCCAGGCAGTAATGGGCAACTCGTATGCCTGCAACTGTTATGATCATGTAAATTTATTGGTGCTTAGAAGGAGCGAGCTATTAAAACATTACAACAGCCATTACAGTCGAGCTTGTGTTGGCTTTCGCTCCCAATGAACATATGCTTCCGACTGAATGCCTAAACTCTTATTTATGGATTTAATTTAATATGCGGAAAGAATTCAAAATTAAATTTTGTGTCTGCCTCCAGAGAGTGTCAGTGTATAATAACATGGTAATTTTTACACATCTTTATGAGAAATGGGAAAATTAATTCTTTCTGACAAGTTGTAATTATTCAACTTGGAGCAGTTGCAGCTGAGCAATTCACATGCCTGTTTCTCTTGTTGCGTGGTGTGAAGGGAGAGGAAGAGAAAGGGAAGTGGCTGAGGAAGGATGAGATGTTTAGATGGACATTTATTGATGACTGAGACTTTCTAATCGCTTCTGACATTTCAGCCTTGTGTATTTTTCAGAGTGTTCTCGAAAAGGAATGGAGGAATGGTGCTTCATATTTTCTGCTCTGGGGAATGTACAATCTAACTAGGGGTAGGTGCTTCGTGAGGAAAAAACACAGAAGGAGACAATCTGGATCCTTCTGGAAATTAATAGCTTCTAAAAAAACCCTAATTTCTTCACAAATGTTTTCTTTTCGATACAGATAATTCTGGACAAATGACTGTTATGGAGCCCAACTTTTTTGTTGCTAAATGTTGAGGTTTGCCCCATTTCACGACCTTTTTTTTGCCACCGTTGTTAAGTGAATCACCACAGTTATTAAATGAATAACACAGTCGTTAAGGGAATCTGGGTTGCCCATTGACTTTGCTTGTCAAAAGGTCGTGAAAAATTATCACATGACCCCGGGACGCTGCAACCGTCCTAAATATGAGTCGGTGGCCAAGCGTCTGGATTTCGATCGTGTGACCATGGAAATGCTGCAATGGTTGTAAGTGTGAAAACCTGTCACAAGTCACTTTTTTTCAGTGCTGTTGTAAACTTTGAATGGTCATTAAATGAACTGTTGCAAGTGGAGGACTACCTGTATTATGTCAGTATCAGGGGAAACAGATTTAAGTCAAAACCTTTGAGTTTGTTTGGCCCGATGTGGTAAACTATGGAGTCATGCAGTTGTCATCTGCCTAAGAAGCTAAATATATTTAAATCCTGGATTAGTTTCTCCTGGACAGGGAGGGACCTCCCAGACAGGAAGACTTGTGAAAGTCTCGTGTTGGTCTCTCCAGGATAAGAAATCCTGCAGATTTCAATCAGGAGACAGGGCTGGAGCTGATCAGAAGATCTCACAAGAATCTGATAAGTTGTACTTGCTGAAAAAAATAAGCTGGTCAGTCTATGGTGAAAGACTTCAAAGGGACTGCTGTGTTTTTTAAAAGCAAGCCACTTTTATAGAGCCGTTTTTATAGATTAACAGAGTTGGAAGGGACCTTGTAGGTTATCTAGTAACCCCCCCCCCTCGCCCAATCAGGAGACCCTACACCATTTCTGACAAATGGCAATCCAATGTCTTCTTGAAAGTCTCAAGAGATGAAACTCCCACAACCTCCGGGGGCAACTTCTGTTCCATGGGTTCATTGTTCTCACTGTCAGAAAGTTTCTCCTTATTTCCAGGTTGAATCTCTCCTTGTTCAGCTTCCATATGCATTGTTCCTTGTCTGGCCTACAGGCACTTTAGAAAATAGCTTGACCCCTTCCTCCCTGTGGCAGCCCCTCAAATATTGGAAGACTGTTATCATGTCTCCTCTGGTCCTTCTCTTCATTACACTAGCCATGTCCAGTTCCTGCCAACCATTCTTCATATGTTTTAGTCTCCAATCCCCTAATCATCCGGGTTGCTCTTCTCTGTACTTTTTCTAGAGTCTCAATATCTTTTTTATAGTGTGGTGACCAAAATTATTCATAGAATCAGACATCTTTCTCTTCTCTACCCTGAGAAATCAAATGTCCCACTCTCTCTTTCTACCATGTTGCTTTCCTCAACTGTAAAAATAAATACTATAAATGAATTTCCTGATAAAACTTTTGGCAACTTGGAAATTGGCATAGGAATGTTTTACTGACATAGGAATGTTTTATTGGCATAGGAATGTTTTGCTGGAATTCTGACAACTTTCTTTGTAATCAAGAACAAATATAACAATGTTTCTGTTTGGATGTTTAAGAGCAATTGGATCTCCTTAAATTACTTGAGCATTATTGTCATGAGGATGATGTTAAATAAAACATCGCTGCTGCATGTTTTGACTAATACTCTCATCCATCTTCCTTTCACCCATCTCTTCCCACTTATGACTGTATGACTGTAACCTTGTTGCTTGTATCCTAACGATTTTACTGACTATTTCCTAATATGATTTGATTGCTTATTATACCCTATGACTATTATTCAGTGTTGTACCTTATGATTCCTGACTCTTGACGAATGTGTACTTTCTTTTATGTGCACTGAGAGCATTTGCACTAAGACAAATTCCTTGTGTGTCCAATCACACTTGGCCAATAAAGAATTCAATTCAATTCAATTCTATTCAATTCTATTCTATTCTATTCTATTCTATTCTATTCTATTCTATTCTATTCTATTCTATTTCCCCACCTGAATCTAGAAGACTTCCAGTTTAGCTTGTATATTCTTTGACTATCCATTCCATCCCTGAGCATATGAAGTACCACCATTGGAACATATAGTGCTGAAATTAGTGCAATAAAGTTATTTGATTATTTGAGTGATGTAGTGACCTAACGGTGAAGATATATGTGAGTGACACATACTATGTTTTAGAACAAGGAGAGTCCAGGGAAAAAGTCAACTTAGCTTTATTTACATTTAGATTTAATCCTCTTACATTGTTATCATTATTATCGAAAATAATAAAATATATCTGCTTGCTATATAGTAAACTATATATATAGCGGACTACTTTCCAGCCATGAAATTAATGTTCCTTCGACTATTTTAATGATTAAGATTTAGTTATCTGTAATCTTGGGAGTGTTGTATATTTTATTTTTACTTTGAATATTTTTACATTTATATATTGTGGGAGCCTTGTTAGGATATGATTCTAAAATATGGTTTGGGGGGGAGGGAGGGGGGCTTAGTATTTTCATACATTTTCTCCAACTTGTTTGTCCTGTCCTGACAGCATCTATAAATAAGATTACAGTAATTTGGAAACTGCAAATACTTAGCACAGATTTGTTAGTTAAGCAAATGGGAAGAATTTATCAATGTAAAAGAAGCTGGCTGAACTGGTTGCCTTTTATATACAAACAGCTATTTTGGTACACTCTTTAGAAAATAATTTTGCATTTTGCAAAGGATACACATGCTTTTGTGCTCAGTGCTCATATTTGGCTTCTGGGAGAGCATTCTCAAGATGGCAAAGTCAGGATAATGACTTGGATGAGGCCAGAATAAAAGCCTATTTACTTTTTATTTAATTTAAACACATAAATTAATTTAAATTTTAACTTAAACTTAAAGCTGACATTAACAAAGGGAGCTAATTTGATTCCCCCCCCCTTGGGTTGATTTTTTTTTTCCTTTTCAGTTTGTTTAAAAATTAATAAATTTTGGATAGCTCTGAGACAGTGGTGGGATTCAAAAAAAATTACTACCAGTAAAAATTCTGTGGGCATGGCTGGGTGGGCATGGCAGGGGAAGGATACTGCAAAATCCCCATTCCCTCCCCAACCCCACTAACCTGCTTTCCAGCTCCATTCTGTGCTATGCTGTGCTGTTCTATTCTATTTTATTCTATTCTATTCATTTCTAATTCTCTTCTATTCATTTCTAATTCTGTTCTATTCTATTAATTTCTAATTCTGTTTATTCTATTCTATTCTATTCCATTCCTTCCATTTTCTATTCTATTCTATTCTATTCTATTCTATTCTATTCTATTCTATTCTATTCTATTCTATTCCATTTTCTATTCTATTCTATTCTATTCTATTCTATTCTATTCTATTCTATTCTATTCATTCCTGTTGTCTCCAAGTGCTTTTCCAGACCTTTTTTGTATTTCCTCAGTCCCTGATTGAAGGTCTTTATGTTTCTTTTATTTTATTGTTCTAATTCTTTCTCCATGTCCCTTCCATCTCCATCTCCTACAATGTTAATTATCCATACTTGTTTCTTGGTAACTATTATCATATCTGGCTTATTACGGATTAAATATTTAGAAGTTTGCTTTTAGAAGCCCTAATACAAGGGTCTTCAAACTTGGCAAGTTTAAGATGTGTGGACTTCAACTCCCAGAATTCCTGAGCTAACATGACTTGGGGAGGAATTCTGGGAGTTGAAGTCCACAAGTCTTAAAGCTGTCAACTTTGAAGACCCCTGCCTAATAGATCTTAATCTTTTCATTCTTGATCACTTTTTCAACATTATGTGATCGTAGGGTTCCCCCCACCCCATCCCCCAATTCTCAGAACTTCACATCCAGGTGACAGTTATTAATTGATGGATTATAAGTCAAGGTCTACCTGTAAATGCTTGATGTTACCCTAGCAGAAGTTGCTAGATTTTTGTAGCTTTTCCACACCACGTGTTTAACCATGTCACTTCCAAACCTTTTGAACAACACATTAAGTGGAGTCGCATTAATCTTGCTTAATTTTTCTGAGACTGAGACACTCAGCGGCTGGCTTAGTTATAAGGGTGAGTAATGAATACTTTCAGTGCATGGAACTGCAGATTTCTGGTTATCATGTGTGGTGTAGAACACTGTAGGTCTTGAGCTGAAATGTTTTGGAGGATGGATGGGGAAAAGTCAAGAACAGGAGGACTTTTGGACATGACAGCAGTTGCTAAGAACTATGGAAAGGAAGATAAGAAGATCTTAAAGCAATAGAGCCAGTTTGTTTGCTGCTGCCACCTTAGCTTCTGGCATGGTGTATTCAGACAACCCATCTGCCTCTTGATTACCTTGGAAGGTCCCCAGGAAGATGTGGAGAGCCAGGCCAACCAGTTGGATATGGTCTACCTAGAGCCAAGGACATTGGCAGAGGCAGCTAACTGGAGATATGGGAAGAAAGGAGACAACTTAAATACGGAGGTGGTATTCAGCAAGTTCTGACCAGTTCTGGAGAACTGGTAGTGGAAATTTTGAGTAGTTCGGAGAATCTCTTAGTCATTCTGAGAATTGCATGCAGAACAATAAGATATTTGTCTCTGCCCTTGGGACCCAGATACTGGTGTGATGAGTTGCTAGGCCCATGTGTATCCATACCAAGTTCATATCAATAAAATGCAAATTACTTGGGTGGCCAGCATCCAGTAACAAGGGCTCTTTGGTTTCTGCAAAATCTACAAGTGACTTGCCATGGCAGTTTACCAAAAGCTAGTGTGCTGTTATCCAGAACTCTCCCTGAACATGAATCTGCCTTTACCAGTACAGCAGATGGAGTTCAGTAAGAACATGGTTCTCTTTCCTTTCCCATAGTTGGCAGTGTCTAAGTTCCAGGTTGTGTGCATAGGGATTCCTTGTTGGATTGTGGCCATGGTTTAAAATTAGAAGGCAGAAAGCGAAAAAGATGGCTTGATATTCTGATCAAAGTTCTGTCTGTATCTTTCTCATTCTCTAATCGAGTCATTAAACCGGAGATGGTATTCAGCAGGTTCTGACCAGTTCTGGAGAATTGGTAGCAGAAATTTTGAGTCATTTGGAGAACTGGCAAATCCCACCTCTGACTGGCCCCGCCCCTACCTATTCCCTGCCTCCTGAGTCCCAACTGATTGGGTCTTCTTTGGTTGCCCTGCACAGGAGAACGGAGCTGGAAAGCAGGTTAGTGGAGTGGGGAGGGAATGGAGATTTTGCAGTATCCTTTCCCTGCCATGCTCACCAAGCCACACCCACAGAAGCAGTAATTTAAAAAAAATTGAACCCCACCACTGCATTAAACTACAGGTGGATTTTAAAAATAGTGGGTCGAAAGATATAGTTGAGCCCAATTGTGATTGATTTTCATGGTTCTGAATGGAATTCTGACCTTAGGGTGCATCTCCATCTTCATTCAGTTCTCCCAGAAAAGTTGAGACCATTGTATGCTCTTCTGCATAAACAAGATTTTGGACTGTGAAATCAAAAATGGAAGTTCATAGAATCATAGATTGTACGGGTTGGAAGTGATGTTGGAGGTCATTTACTTTAACCTCCTATCTAGGGTATGAATCCGATTTCTTTAGGATCTGCATGAGATGGATAGTCACCCTCTATTTTAATAATGTTAGGAAGGAACATCCATGATCTTCTGGGTCATTCTGTTACATTGCAGGTTTGTTAACTATTAAGTCTTTTTTTTTTTTCCTGATCTCTTATAAAGTTCTGCCTACCCAAAGGGGCTTTTTAAAGAGGCAACTGGATTTCCTGTTTTTGTTTCAAAGACATTTCACTTCTACCCAAGAAGCTTCTTCAGCTCTGACTGGATGACAAGGAATGGATTTATATTCCTTGCAGGCAGCTGGTCATTTGCATTCTTTTAGAGAGTAGTTGAGGCCACCTTGTGATTGATCTGTGTGGTCAGGGTCACCTGATTGGTGGAAATGGGTGTGTCTGTGTGTGATTTTCATTCCCCACCATTCAGTCAGAGATAAAGAAGCTTGAGAAGTGAAATGTCTTCAGAGAAAAACCAAAAAGTTCCAGTTGCCTCTTGAAAAAGCACTTTGGATACAAGAAATAGTTGAAGAACAAATAGAATTTAAACCAGAATCGTTTCTGTTGGGAATAATTAAGGGGAAGTATAGGAAGAAAATTAGATATATTCTACTGGATATTTTGACAGCATCAAGGACAGTATACGCACAATGTTGGAAACAAAATAATAAACTTTTGTAGGACTTAATAATTCAAAAAATTCTAGATTGTGCTGAAATGGATAAATTGAGCTTAAAACTAAAAGAGAAAGGAGTCAGAGTATTATGAAATTTGTGATAATCGGTATAATTGGTTGAGTAAGAGAAACAAAGATAACAGGAAATAAGAAAGTTACAGATAAAAATATATAAATGTATATAAAGATGTATAAATGTAGATATTTACATGAGATTGGTTTGTATAACGATTTGTATAATAATAAGATTAGTTTGTATAACAATGTGTATAATGATGACACAGCACTGTTAAAATTAAGATTAACTTGTTTTAAAGCTGGAAAATAACAATAAAAAATTATTGGGGGGAGGGGGAGGAAAAGAATAAGCATTTTTGGGACAACCATGACCTGGATGACTGATTATCTCCATGGACAAGTTCTGCTTCCTTATCATTTAAACTTGTTGGTTATTTCTCTGTCCTCCCTTATGGAATAAGTCTGAAGAATTCTGTCATGCCCCTGGTGGAGACTGACTCAGAGGGAGAGGAGGAACAGCTGACAGGGAGTGGAAGTGTGGCTCTGGAGGTTGTGGAGGAGGCTGGGGAAGGGCAGAGGTCGGCTGAGCAGTCAGAGGAGGACCCAGGCCCATCCCCTATCCATCCTAGGGCACGCAGGGAGGAAGGATAAGGGAGAGACGTGGTCTATTCAGGAGGAGAGGGTGTTGATCTGTTCATGGGCTGCAGCTGTGATAACTGAATAAGAGTTTGGACCTGCGTTCTGCCAAACGCTGGAGACAAAGTGTGTTTTATTTTGGTTTGAGGTTATCTTGGTTGGCGTCCTTCCAACAAACTGTGCCTTGTTATCTCCTTGAATTTGGTAAATACTTCTGTTCGTTGTGGAAATTTCATAATTGTAGTTTGTTTGGTTTTTTATTTCACCTTTATCTGCTCATTAAGTTTGGACTGTATTGCTTTCTTTTGAAGACTATTTTTGAGTATGTTTTATTTCCAACTGAGTATTATTGAACAGTGGGGCCAAGCTGGAGTCATTAAAGGACATTTATTTATGTTTTGGATTTTGTTATATTTGTATCCCACCCTGGTTCATCACAAATTCTGTGCCATCTTCTATGTGACCTTGCCTCTTCATCTCTTCCCCTTCCTCTCTCCTGCCTGACATTCTTTCATATTAAGGATGAGGAACCTGTGATTCTCCAGTTGCTTTAAAATTCCCATGTTGGTTTGCTGCAACATATGCCACCAAGTAGATTCTTCCAAATTTTCCTTAACATTTTATGGTAAAGAAACTATCCATGCTGAATATAACTGATGGGAAGATAAATCTGGAGGGCATCATATAACTCCATCTAGTCTTATAGAATTAGAGTTACCTAATTAGAATTAGATTCAGAAAAGCAGAATAGTCTTCCATCTTTTACCTCCTTAGGTCTTCATCCCTGCTCTGCAGTCAGGGTCTTCTGGATGTGGCATGTTGATGGATCTTGGCTTCCATCAGTGAAAAGGAATTTTGGATAACAATGAGAAACTGTCTAAGTGAACAAAGCATGTCCACAGGTGACAGTAATGGGATGGAAGTGATAAGGCCAATGAAGTCATGTCCATTTCTTCTTTCCCCTTACTTTAGTCAAAGGAGGGGTGAGTGTTGTTAGCTGGCAGCAGATGCAGATGGCTGAGGAGAGCGAGGACTCTGATGAGGGGCCAGGACCATTAGGCAGTGGACTGCTGCCTTCAGAGATTGTGGGGGCTGGCAGCAGTGATGAGGAGGTTTCTGAGGAGCCTGTGCCAAGTGCACGTGCATGCAGGATTGCTCGCAGTAAAGAGCAGCTGCAACAGCACGGGTGACTCAGGAGTAAGGCTGTAAGGTAATGGCCCCTCCCTCAAGAGAATAAAAGCCAGGTTTGAAAAAGCGTTCTTTGCAGAAGGCAAAGAAGCTCTGAAGCTCAACTTGTGGACATCTTAGTTCATGTTTGGAGAATCTTGTAAATTAGTTCTTATCTCTGGGTTTTTGGCAACCTTGACGAACACCTTGGCAAGGCTCTTTCTTGTCAGAGCTAATTAGTGACAAGAAAGAGCCTTTTATTTGTAAAGGGACAGAATTCGTGATTAAACCTTAAAAGGTGGGGGCTGCTGCCTTTGTCTGTGTTTGCTCTTTGGGAACCCGGTTGGGTCAGAACAGTGAGCTTCAGATTAGTGTTTAGTGTTACATCTTAACAGAGGTATGGAAATGATTGGCCTCCTTCAGCAATTTGTGAATGGCAGTTTAGAACAACTCAGCTATTCTTATTTGGCACCTGGGTTTTTAGCCATCTTTATCCATGGATGTGCAATGGGTGACTTTAGCTTAGAAACTTTCTCTCAGCCTACACTAGCTTATAGGGTTGATATAGCAAAGAAAACAGGAGGTGTGTGCCCTAGCTATGGTTTTTTGAACTCCAGAATAAAAAGTAGGATATAAATCTGACAAAATAGATTAAAATTTAATATGGAAAAAAGCAAAGCTATTAAGTAGAGTGCTATTCAGTAAAAGAAAATACAGTACTCTAATAAAGGAATGCATTTCATAAAAATATAAATATAATTCTATCAGAAGGCAAGGGTGTTTTGTTTTTAATTTTCCCATAAATTGATTTCTGTGTGGATCTCTTTTTTTTCCTGGATAACTATTTGACCATTCTTTAAATGCTTATTTGTTTTAAAACTTTGTTTCAAACGAACAAAGCAGATGAAAATCGCCCAGCAATCAGTTCTAAAAATGGATTAACAAGAATATATCAAATCCCACTGAACTTAAATTCCATAGAGAGGAGGTAGCAAATATTGCAACTGCAGTGGAACTTCAAAACTGAAGTACAAATAATCCTTTTCTGCATTTGGAAAAGTAAGCCACCTTTTAAAAAAAACCAAAAAAAAACCCCTGTTTTTTGTTCCAATGAGCTGATGTTTTAAGAATGGGCCATCGAAGAGAATAGCAATTTGAATGGAATGCTCACATTCCACAAAGGTAGGGTTAGCAGAAAGATGAAATCGGATTTAAATTCATTGACATTTATATTTTATTCAAATGAAATGGAAATTATTCAGTATAGTTCACATAATTGCTCTCTGTTTTTAGTTATTTGTTGCTACATTAAAGATAACAGTTTAGTTGGATGCACCCAAGAGGTGGATGCAACTTTTGCATGCACTCAAAGAGTTTCAAGGAACAGCAGCCAAGAGTTTTTGGAGTTCGTTTTAAAGCTTGGAGAACCTGTAATGGGCAAACTTGAGTAAGGTTGGAAATATTAAGCAGAGTCAGACCTGCTAGTGTTGAATGGAAGGTCACCAGAAAATCCCAGGATTTTTTTTTTTTTTTGAAAGAATTAATCCTAAAAGACAATATCACCTCCATACTGTACCCATGAAATTCATACAGAAGTCACCTCAGCCAGCAGGAGCTCTTTCTTTAAATTACAGTAGATTCAAAGTAGGGAATGGGACCAATAGTTAATGGCTCTTGGGGCGGGGGAGTGTCAAAAGAACATTTGTGGGTGGCAGTTTCCATGTCTAGACTACACAATCACATCAACCTACGCATTGTGTCTTGGGTGATCAGTAAAATCATATTTTGACAGCCGAGATGTATTAAGGAATAGAAAAAGTGGATTCCAAGCACATATTATTTGTTTAATTAATCCTAATCTTTATTTGGTGATTAAAGAAAGGTTCCCCTTGAACATACGTGCTAATCATTTCCGGCTCTAGGGGGCAGTGCTCATCTCCGTTTCAAAGCCGAAAAGCCAGCGCTGTCCGAAGACATCTCCGTGGTCATGTGGGCGGCATGACTAAACGCCTTTGAAGGTGCACAGTGGTCCCTATTTTTCTACTTGCATTTTTTACATGCTTTCAAACTGCAAGGTTGGCAGAAGCTGGGAAAAGTAACGGGAGCTCACGCAGCACTACGGACTCAAACTGCCGAACTGCTGACCTTCCTGATCGATGAGCTCAGTGTCTTAGCCACTGAGATTTGGAGATTAGGATATCTATTTATGCTTTCTGCTGCATTCCTGCTGTATTAGGAATGCAGAGACCAAGAGACAAGTCTGCCTTCAGCTTTGGAAGTTCTTGGGCCATTCGGCTCTCTGAATCTACTCAGCCAGGGAGGTTGTAGTGAAACTGAGGAGATTTGCTTATAAACCATCATCCATCAGAACCATTTTGGTCCAGTGGTTAAGGCACTATGCCAGAAAGCCGGAGACCATGTCTCATCTAGAAAGGTGGCTAGGTTACTTTAGGCCAATCACTTGGCCCAACCTACCACACCGAAGTGTTGTTGTGGGGAAAACAGGAGGAGAAAGGTATGTTGGATATGTTCATCGCTTGAATTATTTGTAAAAATATAGATAAAAATAAAGGTTCTCCTTGCACATAGTCATTTCCGGCTCTAGGGGGCAGTGCTCATGTCCATTACAAAGCCAAAGAGCCAGCACTGTCTGAAAATATCTCCGTGGTCATGTGGCCTGCATGACTAAATGCCAGTGGTGCATGGAACATTGTTACCTTCCCACCAAAGTGGTCCCTATTTTTCTACTTGCATTTTTGCATGCTTTCTAACTGCTCGGTTGGCAGAAGCTGGCGCAAGGAACGGGAGCTTACTCCATTACGCGGTGCTAGAGATTCGACCTGCCGACTTGCCGACCTTTCTGATCGACAAGTGCAGCGCTGGTCTTAGCCACTGAGCCACCGTCTCCCTCTAAAAATTATAGAGGCAGGCTATAAATAACTAACTCCTAGGGGGGGGGGGGGAAAGCAAAATAGAAATGGAAGACTCAACACACAACAGGACACAGGTAGTATACCTGTGGTGCCCACTAGATATTTTGGCTTCTAGCTCCCAGGGTCCCCCCCGACAGTCCACAAATAGCAAGGGGATGATGGGGCCCATAGTCCAACCTTCTGGAATGGGTCACCAAGGGCAGCCTCCTTTCCTTTAGCTGACTCGTCATAAATACCCACCAGCATCTCAAAAGAAGCCGGCTTGCGATTGTTCAACTCTGATCTGTAACACACACACCTCCCCTTTTCTTTTTAATGAGTTTGTCAGACAGTTTATGGCTGCTAAGGACCACCTTTTCTCTCTTCCTCCCCTCTGATCTTCCCCCTTCTCCATTCACCCACCCACCCAGCCCGACTGTCAAAGATGTTTCTTCAGAAGGGAGCTTGCTTTGTCATGCTTTATATACTGTTGGGTGAAGGTCAGATCTACAAAGTTTGTCGTCCCCCCACCCTCGTCTTCTCATCTGGTGCTGTCTTTTTTCTTTTGTGTGACCTGCCTCACATTGTTCGGTTCTCCCCCCCCCCCCGTCCCCTCCTCCCATTTCTTTCCCCTTTCTCCCTGGCGCTTTGAAGTGCCTCACTCCAGGTGTTCCTGTTCTGAATTACACATGAAAGGAGCATATCCTTGGACTAATTAACTGGTAAACTTCACCCTCCTCCCTTGGGTTTAATTGATGCTGTTCTTTAAAGGGAGGGCTGGGGCTACGGGAGGGAGCAGGAAAAGAAAAACAAGGGCTGCCGTACCTGGATTTGCAAATATCCAGGTGAACACAACGGAGGAGGCAAAGAGCAACGGGGAAAACCTAGGGTGCCATCTAGAGGCTGCCTGGATTTTGGCATCCTAGATGTGGTAGCCTTAAAAGAAAAAAAAAAGTACTGATACTATAGTAATGACTATGTATTAATTGTGAATATTATTGCACAAGATACTTGTACCCATGGTGGGATTCAATTTTTTTTACTTCCGGTTTTGTGGGCTTGGCTTGATGAAGGTGGCTTAGTGGGCGTGGCAGGGGAAGGATACTATAAAATCCCCATGCCCTCCCCACTCCTGGGGAAAGGTTATTGCAAAATCTCCATTCCCTCCGCGTCCCACTAACCTGCTTTCCAGCTCCATTCTCCTGTGCAGGGCAACAAAAGAAAACCCAGCCAATCAGCTGAGATTTGGGAGGCGGATAAAAGATGGGGGAGTGGCCAGCCAGAGGTTAGATTAGCCAGTTCTCTGAACTACTCAAAATTTCCGCTACCAGTTCTCCAGAACTGGTCAGAACCTGCTGAATAACCACTTCTGACTTGTACCCAGACTTGTACACACTATTTAAATGGAAGATGGGCTGTTTGTATAAAATAAAATAAAAACACTATCACAGAAAAAAAAACCACACCAAATTCTTCCCACTGTGATAGAGGTAGTCTTCGATTTGTAACAGTTCATTTAGTGACCATTCAAAGTTGCAGCACTGGAAAATATGACTTACGACTGTTTTTTTCACAGTGATGTCCTTTGCAGCATCCCCATGGTCACCTGATCAAAATTCAGATGTTTCACGGCTGCTGTCATGTGACCTTCCCCTGTTGCAACCTTGTGACAAGCAAAATCAGTGGGGAAGCCAGATTCACTTAACAACCGGGTTACTAACAGCTGCCATGATTCACTACACAAGGGTGGCAGGAAAAATGGTAAAAACGGGGCAAAAACTCACTTAACAAATGTTTCACTTCCCAAAAATTGGGCTCAATGGTGGCCATACATTGATGACTATCTGTATTAGTGTATTGCCTCTTTTGAGACAGTGGGGGTAAGGAGAAAACAACTTTGGATTAAGTGACGGAATAAGTGACAGGTAACAATTCCTCTGCTTCTGCCTTTGTACAATTCATGACAAAATCGTTCCTCTTAAAATAAAATCCAGAAAAAGGGAAATAGCCTTTTCCTCTTTAACAGATTTAACAGATAATCAGAGTTGGAAGGGACCTTATAGGTCATTTAGTCCAATCCCTCCAGCCCAAGTAGACTCTACACCATTTCTGACAGATGGCAGTCCAGCCTCTTCTTAAAAGTCTCCAGTGATAAAGGTCCCACAACTTCTGAAGGCAGCTTCAGTTCCATTGGTTGATTGTTCTCACTGTCAGAAAGTTTCTCCTTTTTTCCAGGTTGAATCTCTCCTTGTTCAGTTTCCATCCATTGTTCCTTGTTTGGCCTTCAGGTGTTTTGGAAAATAGCTTGACCCCTTCCTCCTCTCTGTGGCAGCCCCTCAAATATTGGAAGACTGCTATCCTGTCTCCCCTGGTCCTTCTCTTCACTAGACTAGCCTTCTTACGTCCAACTCAGCTAAAGGACAAAATTTTATTCCTTTGGTCTCCTCCGCTTTCCTTTTTACTGGATGATTTTTAGCCAAGGCAGGGATCTGTTTCCTCCAAACATCACAGCCAGCTATGCTGGAACGCTAATTGCTCCACACGATTGTCCGGACCTCACAAAAGCATCTGCGTATTGAAGCGTGTTGCCTGGCATTCATCTCCTTTTACTGGATTTTAATGCATCCTGGGACTGGTGGGGGGAAAGTTCCAGTTTGCTCTTTGGGCTTTAAGGCTGTGAGGATGGAAAGAAAACTATTGTGCTGCCTTTTGTAATGGTTTACTCCTCTGATGTGAGAGGAGTAGGGGCATGCAAAGGGAGAAAATGGGAGACCGTTTCACTGAGTCTTGTAGACTGGAGATGATGCAGATATAGTTATTAATAATATTTGCAGAATATATTAAATAAAACAAGGAGAGGATGAATTTAGAAAATGAATCCTCCTCTTCTTTTTCCCTTCTTCCTTTCCCTCCTCCTTCTGCTTCTCCTCCTTGTCCTTCTGCTCCTTCTCTACAAAATAAAATAAGGTGAGGGTAAATGAAAAAAGTTAATAATCTTCCTCCTCCTCTATATAATATAAAGAGAAGACAAGTTAAGCAAGTTAATATTCCTCCTTCCCCTCCTCCTTCTCCTCACAACAACAGAGTTGGAAGGGACCCTAAAATGGCTATCCAAACTTAAAAACCTCCAGTTATGGAACACCCACAGCTTTTTTTTTTTATTTAAAGTTTTTATTATTATTATTAATATACAGCAAATCCATTCCATTTCAATTGTGTGTCGACTAGATACATATTTCAATTATTTGACCAATGTAAATGTTATTCTTCTTATCAAATCTAACAATACAACAAGAATCACATTCCCACATACATAATAATATCACATATATCTATTGCTTTAGTTTCTCTAATTACTCTGTAAATACATCAATTCTCTTTCAATTTGTTTTATTCTGTATCCATTGATAGAATAGATTTCATACCATGTAAAATTCAGTGTCTTCTTTTTCTTTAATTTCTACTGTCAGCGTATTCATTTCTGCACATTCAAATATTTTTTTCAATTATTTTTCCCTCAATCGGTATTTTGTCACTCTTCCAATTTTGGGCAAATACAATTCTAGCTGGAGTATCCACAACTTCTTAAGGCAAGCCATTCCACTGATTATTCCTCCTCCTCCTCCTCCTCTATATCATATAAAGAGGGGTTGGACAGAAGACCTTTTAGGGTATTTTCCAACTCTGTTGGGGGAAGAAGGAATATTAACTTGCTTAACTTGGACAGAAGAGGGTATTTTCCAACTCTGTTGGGGGAAGAAGGAATATTAACTTGCTTAAATTGTCTTCTCTTTATATTATGGCTGTCCAATCTTAAAAACCTCCAGTAATGGAGCACCCACAGCTTCTGAAGGCAAGACATTCCACTGCTTCCTCCTCCTCCTCCTTTCACCAAAAGCAATGCAGATACAATTGGGCACCGTAGGTCTTTTTCCCAAGGCTATGTTGAGCACTCTCCTGGGCGTAATGGGAAAGGTCAGCTTGAAAATGACCTTATTGAATACTGAATTTAAGCCAGAAAACTTCTTATTGGGGATGATGAAAGGAAATCTGGAAAAACCTACCCAACACATCGTTCAACATGTAATAACAATGTCCAGAATCACCTATGCCCAAAGCTGGAAAGTAGATGACACACCTTCTGAAACCATGGTAATTAATAACATACTTGATTGTGCCAAGATGGACAGGCTTACAAGAAAATTAAAAGGCAAAGAGAAGTCGGAGTTTCATGAAGCTTGGGAAATATTATACTGTGTATGTGTGTGTGTGTGTGTGTGTGTATTTAGAAAAAAGAAATAAGATTTGATATGAACTAGAATTGTATATAAAATATAACGCTTGACACAAAACTGTTAAAATGGAAACACACACGTATTTTGAAAATAAATAAAATTTTAAATTTGGGGCTTGGAGAAGATCACTGAGCAAGAACTGTGGGAGTCATGGAAATACAGCAGTCTACGCTCCTACTACTCCTGCCATCTTTGGTTGTTCTTCTCACTCCTTCAGGGCTCGCTAACCCTGTTTTATCAGACAGCGGTGCTTATTCTTATTTCTTTGAAAAGAAACCCAACACAGGGTAGAAAAAAAGTGCTTGCTTGGATGGTGCCTTTGTTTCCCTCACAGGGTTCCAAGGCATCCATCCCATAATGAAGGGACAGAGATGCCCTGTGAAGGCACCCACAATCTTCCACATTCTTTTAGAAGTGAAAGAAAGACAGACAGAAACAATAGAACAGCAGACAGAGTGTACACAGTTTGCAGAGTGAGCACAAATGTGCAAGAGAATAAGAGAAAAAAAAAGATAAGTTTTTTTTCAGCCAGTTTCAGAAGCAGAAAACCTTGTGAGAAACTGGACAATCCTGTCTTACTGGCCATAAACTTTTTTTTAATCTAAATTACTGGTGTATTTGGTGATTTGGACTCTTTTTTTTGCAGAGAATGTTGCTGATTTTCAGCAGGAAATTTCTGGATCACACTTATTGCTATTTCCAGCCAATTTTGGTAAAAACAAAACACTCCCACCTTGTTTAAAAAATATAAACTTATTTTTTCTGACGTCAATACAGTCTCAAATATGAGAAAAAAATGTCCCCAATTCTGCCCAAAATTGTTGATTGCTGCCATATCCCCTACAATCTTCAGTTGCAAAAGAGACAGAGGGAAAAAAGGAAGGAAGGAAAAAAGAAAGAAAGAAAGAAAGAAAGAAAGAAAGAAAGAAAGAAAGAAAGAAAGAAAAGAAAAGAAAGAAGGAAAGAAAAGAAAGAAAGAAAGGAAAGAAGGAAAGAAAAGAAAGAAAGAAAGAAAGAAAGAAAGAAAGAAAGAAAGAAAGAAAGAAAGAAAGAAAGAAAGAAAGAAACGGTTAAACAAAGGAGAGATCATCCTGAGTTTAGGCAGATGGCCTATCCAAATTTTGGTTAACTGGCAGCAACAAATCTCATTTTTTGGGAAAATCTTTTCTTGGAGGCACCAGGCATTAAAACAAACTTTTAAAATCATTACTGTTACATGATACATGAATTGAGATTTTACAATCATTAATTTTATATGATACATGAATTGAAAGATGAGAAACTAACAACATGCACGGTATTAACAGTTTAATAGAGCTTCAAATTTAGTCATAATGATAATCAGACAGAAAAAGAAAAGTAGATGATAAGAGGAGAGGAGGCCTCCAAATGTTATATTATAAATGGAACAACTTGAAAGAAAAATATTGCTCAGAAATTGACTTCTTCCTCCCTCAAAAACACACACACACACACCAGCTTAAATGTTGACAGCTGTTAAGTAAGTCTGTGATGATAGACTCCAGTATTTCTTATCCTTGACAATTTTAAGCTATGTGGACCTCAACTCCCAAAATTCCCCAGATCTGTGTTTTAAAATTGCCAAGGTTAAGAAACAATGCCCTGCTTTATCATGATATTCCCTCTTTACACTAAAAATCAGTTTCTGGATTTATAGGTATATGGAGTGGGGATAACAGAAAAGTTGAAAAAAAAGTGTATGTCACAGTGCAAACTCCTTTTGTATGTGATGTCATGACGCAAGTGTGAAAAAGATAACCATCATGATGTCATAACATAGATTTGTCATTTTTGCGTCACCACGGTTAGATACTGATTCCTTTGCTTGGATTCCCCTAAAATGTTGAACCCGTCAGGACCAACGAATCAGGACCGTCAATTAAGTGGCAACATAGAAGATCTGTTCAAGCCTCAGCATAGGAATTTAGTCAACCAAAGTTCAACACTACACTGGCACTGGAAAAGGTTTCATGGAATTCAGAGTGATTGGATCAATTGTGGAAACCTAAAGATTCTAACTGATTATACATTTAACTCCACCTGCCATCTCTGCCTACTCTTCTACAGAACCACAAACTGCACGATTAAGTTTTAGTTTAGTGTTGCAGAAACCCAGCCACTGTGAGCTTCCATCCCTCCCCCAGCTCTGTGTGTTTCAGTTCTAGCATCTTTCTATTTCTTCATCACTGAAAACAACAAAAAAGAGAATAACAGAGAAGGAGAAAGTGATAGAATTGACCATTCCTATTGAAAGTAGACCCGGAGGCTAAGATATTTCTTGTTGCATTGGAGGTATTTAGTCACAAGGGCATGTCCTTTTACCAAGAAATTGTTAAGCCTGTGTTCCCCAACCAGGGTTAAGGACACAAGCTAAACAGAATGTGTAGCGTTAGTCAGATAGGCACACAGATAAATGAGTGAGATAAGCTTGTATGTTTGTTAACATACAGTAAAAATAATAGATACGCTTGTGCTATCAAAAATATAATTTATTCCATTTAGAGTTTATAGCATAGTCAAAATAACAGTCCATTAGTCATGTATCATTTTAGTCAGTCCATTCAAGGATATTCAATTAGCAAAATCCGTGTAGAATATCCAATGTCAGTTCACTTACAAATAAATCAGTCCTTTCTCTCTCCCTTTCCAGTAGGAGAAAAACGCAGTCTTCAAACTATCCAGTAATTAGGGATCATCAAGCCAGAGAGAGCAAGCTGCCGTTGTCTTGCTTCTTTTATGGTGCTGTTACAACCACTCCCTTAATTACATTCCTACAGTTAAAGTTGCAGACACTTTAACTAACAAACCATGATAACATATTTATTATTTTACCTAAACCAGTTAGGGTAAACAATGTTATTTCTCAACAATAACTCTGTGCCTTGGTTTACCTTTGAGATCAATATACAACAGTTCATAAGCATATTAGTTGGCTGGATTGTAAAAGAAAACATCTGATCTGATATGCTAATCGTTGATAAGAAGTTAGCTTCTTTTTATTCCATAGCAATTACTAGAAATCTTTTTGCTTTATTCAGGGAAACCTGTGACGTCCCCTCCAGGAAACAAAATGCAGAGAATGAAAGGATAGCAACTGATTTAGTAACATTAGTGCTAAAAGGGGGTTAAAACTTATCCACGTATTTCCCCGTGAACTCAATAGATGTTTGCTATCCACTAAAAAAAATTGCTGCAATCAGTGTTATCCCAAGATATTTTGATGCCTGAAGCAACAACGAAATGCTATACAACTCCGACACCAATTATTGCCTTTATCTGCCAATGAAGCACCTTGCTATATGGCAAAGTTGGACTAGCTCTGTTTGCAATTACCTTTCACATCTTTTGATGAAAGAACACTGCTTTGAAACCTGTTTTTACTTGTGTCTTTTATAACAAAGGTGTTTTTGTGTTTGGTGTACCCTCTTCTTTTAAGAAGAAAATTATGTTTTATTGCTCAAAGGCATTGCTGTAGATCAGAAAAACCCTCTCACTAAAGGATTTGCAAGTGTCTTGTCAAAAGTATAACAAGTAATGTTGTGATGGAAAGGAAACAGTTCTTTCAAAACTTTTTCCGTACTTGACTTTAACCAACTGATTTGTCCTTTTCACGCACAATTCAGTCATAGCGTGTTCATTTTGTACAAGGCCTTAGGTTTTGTTTGGTCATGATGGCACCCAATAGTTGCATGCTTTCTCCCACAAAATTATTATGTTTTTATACTGTTTCGATGCCAGAATCCCCCTTAAAATTTTAATTCTTCATAGGATGCTCTTAGGCTACTTAATTCCTTATTCTATTGACTTCTACATTATTCTTTCAGTATTTTAATCTTCTTACTTTAATGCTTTTATCTTCTTTATTTTTATATTTCATTTTTTCCCCTCAAAGCCTGGAATCCCTTTTCTTTTCCATCCAGCATTACTTTCCTTCTGCTATCCAGTTTTAGCCAATACCAGCTGCTTATTTATTAATTTCTTGAGGAATTTGGTTTTTCATCTTTAATTCCACTCTTTCAAAATGTGATTAGGCAACCCTGTGACCCCTTAAGTCATTCTTCTTGCTTGTGCATTTTTTCCTCCCCTGATGGTCTTCAGAAAAGACCCAATGAAGCTCCTCCTCCTCCTCCTCCTCCTCCTCCTCCATGCATCTGCCTGCCACTCCGCTGGCAGGAGGGGGGGAAAGGAGCTGTGAGAAAAATTGCATCCTCACTCCCCGTTCTAGCATGTCCCCATGGGTTCTTCCATCCAGGGAGGAGGAAGGCTTAGCTATTACCTCAGCTGGCCCAGCAGGCATCTCAATCACTCTTTCGTCCTTCCTTTTCTACATGGGTAGCTCCATGTAGAACACATTACAGTAATCCAAACATGAGGTGATGATTAGGGGCTGACTGAGTGAGTGTTAGATATATTCACAGCTTTACTTATAAAAATATTTTTATTATTAAACTTATATGTTGCCCATCTCAACAGAGGCCTCTAAAAATAATAAATTTGAGGTTTTTTTAAAAAAATCTGAAGATCTCTCTCTCCATCATCTATATCTATCAATCCATCCTATGTCTGTCTATCTATCTATCTATCTATCTATCTATCTATCTATCTATTCTCTCATTCTCTGGCTATCTGTTTAAAAATGTATACCTATGCACAGAATCCATGTTTTGAGAAATAATGTGCTAAAAAGGATGACCTGAAACGTACAATTTGATGCTTTTTCACAAAAAAAGTTTGCAAATTTTTACTAAAATTCTGCTGGTGATACTAAATATACGGTATGTGCTGTATATCATCCCCTCTTTCATACATTCTCAATATTCTGTAGCATTCCTGCCTGGCTGCCTTTCATAATGAGAAAAAGCCTGAAGGAAGAGAGTTCTCATGAGATTTTATTTAAAATCTAGGAAGCCAAGGAGGCTGCAGTTTGCAGAGACAATTGCACATACGTTCCTTGGTCACTTTCTCATTCAATAAATGTGAGAGAGAACTCTTTTGAAACCCTCTTCTGCCTTAGAATAAAGTTTGAAAGCTAATTCTCTTTCATCGGATTGAATGAGAGGTGTTCATCACAACTGCAAGCAATTTTTGTTTTTCTTACATGATAAATTAGGATGCCCCTTAGGAAATTAAAGCAGTAGCATTCATGTATCAGAGGAAGGAGATTCATAAATTCTTGGATTTGCAGGTCTGTGTCCCAAAAGGTGCTTTTTCAAGAGGCAACTGGACTTTATGGTTTTTCCTTGAAGATGTTTCACTTCACATCCAAGCAGATTCATCAGATCAAAGAAGCTTCAAAGAAAAACTAGAAAGTCCAGTTGCCTTTTGAAAAAGCAGCTTTGGGACAACCAAGACCTGAATGACTGAGAATTCATCAATTTCTTCCCCAAACCCCAAAAACTTTAACTGTCTACTGTTGACCTCACTCCATTCCTAAGAGGTCTGTAAGGGGGCATGCATAAGCGCACCAGTGTGCCTACCGTCCCTGTCTTAATTTTCCCTTTTATTCATACCCATTTCATGTACTCATAATCATGTTTATGCTTATACATGTTATCTAAAACATACTTGACAATAAATAAATAAATAAAATAAAAATAAAATAAGAATCTCCATAGACATCTACAGAAGTAGTAGAGAACAGGCATAATATATTAAACAGACATGGTAGTAGTGCTAATGATGGGAATGGGAAAAAAGTGTAACTGAAAGAATAAAGTGATATGTTCTGGGGAGGAAAAAAAAAGCAGGACTATTCTACATTGCAACATTTTGTGGCACGTCCTGTTTATCCTCTTGAAAACTGAGCAATAAAAGTTCTTTTTGCCTTTGAAAATCTCTTTTTGTACAATCGCCAGCCGAGCTCCTAAAATTCCCTTGCAATTGCTTTGAGACGTAAAAACCCTAACGGATGATTGAATGGATCTTTAAAAGGAAAGCTAAATTAAATATTATCTTAATCCACAATAAAGCATACTCTCTTGATTACCTTCTCCCTTCTCTCCAAGACTTATTAAATAAGTAAATAGTTGTAGTGAATATTGTCATAATTGTTTCCTCCTTTGATTTTTCATTTCCTTTCTTGTCATCATTTTTCAGCAGCCGCCACAAGCAGCTGTAAAACAGACCTTTCAACAAGCTCATTAATTGCATGGAAATTAATCTGTTTCTTAAAAAGAAAAAGAGAAAGAGACAAATAGAGAACCTCAGAGACCTGTATATGCAGACATCCATGCTAGTTTTCTGCCTGTGGATAGTCCCTTTGCCTAACATCCCATCAGTGAAATTTACAGAAACAGGTCGAGCCCACTTCAGAAGTTTTAGAAAATCAGAACTTGCAGCTAACTTCCCACTGAGCATGTTTTGCTAGAACCACACATACAAATGTGAGGGAATTTTCACACAAAGTGTTTACAACTGAGAAATGGGTTTTCCTAGCTGCAGTGCTAGTAGGGAGGCTAAGGCTGAGCCAAAAAGCACAGTGGTTGCTGGATTCCTGCTGCTTCTATCTCTACATCTATTTTGAAGTTTCTGGTTAATTTCAAAATATATCCTTCCCAGCTGGTAGGTGCATATCTTTCCCCTTACTATATAGGGTGAATACCCCAAAACAGGGGCTCGGATTTGTTCACTGCTGCTATATATTTGCGTTTGCAGCTATTATGCTCTTAAAAACCAGCTCCTATAGTTTTAGAAAGAGAGCAGGGAGGGGGAAGAGAGAATATATAAATACCTAATCTTTGATCTTGCCTTGCAGGTTACCCCTGCAGGTGGCCAGGAGGAGTTAGTCATATTTGGCTCGTTCATATTCCTTCTGGAGCGTTCACTTTAAATTGTCTCCATCTAGTGGTCCAACATCTGTGAGAAAGGTGGCACAAGATTAATTTTTTTTTCTCCCAGAATGATCAATTGCATAGCAAATAAATAATATCAAGAGCCCAACAGAGGAGCTGGTTTTTCCAGGGTCTCAAAAGGTCTCACACCCCCCCCCCAAATGTTACCATTCCAGAAAACCTCCACTCCAACAAATAACTCCGAGACAGACATCTTCACAAAAGTTCTGTTTTATTTGGATAGTAAACTGGCACATCTGGGGAATCCCGAATCTGAAAGTTTCAGCCTTTTTTGCAATAAGTAAAAACTACAAATCCACCCCCCTGCATCCATCATTGCATCACATGCCCCAATCATCATTTGTCCCAACTTGAGACTTCCTATGATGACCCAGAGTATAATAGAAATATAACAAAATCCAAAACATAATTAAAAATCCTTCAATGCCTTCAACTTGGCTTCACTGTTTAATTGTTCACAGTGGAGGAGTAAACTATTTTCAAAATACCATTTCAAAGGAAAGAAACACATTTCAAATTCAAAGAGCCGATAATGAAGCAAAAACCAAAACCAAACCGCATTGAATAAAGTTCCACGAAAGACCAGGATAGATAATTGCCAACTTCAGGAAGATAACCAGGGACAGTCCGTTGGAAGAACGCCAACCAAGATAAAACTTCTTTAGGAATAAAACACTAATTTGTCTCCAGCATCTGTTAGCACGCAGGTCCAACCTTTTATGCAGATCTCACACCTGCAACCCATGAACAGGATCAACGCCCTCTCCTCCCGAGTAGACCATGTTTTACCCTGATCCTCTCCTCCCTGCGTGCCCTAGGATGGATAGGGGATGGGCCTGGGTCCTCCTCTGACTGCTCATCCGGCCTCTGCCCTTCCCCAGCCTCCTCTACCACCTCTGGAGCCACACTTCCACTCCCTGTTGCCTGTTCCTCCTCTTCCTCAGAGTCAGTCTCCATCAGGGGCATGACATTTCCCCTCACTTATATGCAGAATAACATGACCTTGACTTAGAAAAAGAATGTTATTATGTCTAACCACATATACTCCAAGAAATTCCCCCCTCCCATTTTCCCAGGCTCAAGAATGTGGCAGTGTGGAAGCATCCGGTTTCAATATGGCTTCCAAAGCTGATACCAAATAGTCTGAGAGTGTTCTAAGGTGATGGAGCACTAGCCTGCCATCTCTCCAGGTAGAGAGCTAGACTGCAAGATGCTTTTGCTTTAAACATGCCAGTCTCTAGTTGAGGAAGGTTGCTAAACCTGGGCTGAAAAAATCTGGGTCATCATTAGAATTTATTAAACATCTTTCAGGCAAGATATTTCAGCCCTATTTTGAAGAGACATGTGTGGCTGTTTCTGGGATTCTATCTTGAGAAGCTTCTTCGCTAAGGAACTTCAGTTTCATGTCACAGCTCACATCTTTTAATTTTTTCCCCTGAAACATAATAATAGTTGTGGTGGAGCAGGGTAAAGTCTTAGTCCAACATTTTGTTCCTCACTACTGCAACCCAATGCTTCTGGAATGAATATTGTTCAAATAGGAGATGGAGATACTCCTCTCTCCTACTTCTTCATCTAGAATTTGGAATCTAGGAGGTAATACGAAAACTTCCAGACCAATTGTGCTTGATCATTTTGTGTGAATTTTTCCAGTCTCTTTTTAAAGGTATTGTCAGGATTCCAAGTAACAAGCTCAATGCAATCAAAATTCTGATGCCTGGATTTTCCTCAAAGTATGGATTTATTAGGAATGTCATATTGGCACAGCCAGGGGTGGGATACTACCAGTTCGGACTGGTTCTATAGAACCGGTTGTTACAATTCTGCGCAGTTCGGAGAACCGGCAAATCATGCCCCTGGCTGGCTCCTCCCCTCCCAACCCACTCATTCCTTACCTGACATGTGTGCCATCAAACGTGCCTGCATTTGGTAAGTTGCTATTTTTCCTTCTTTTTTCCTCGACCATCAGCTGTTCTGCTGTGCCAGAGATTTAGATTAGCTAGAAAGCAGGAAATTGATGGATTTCTTGCTTTCTAGCTAATCTAAAAGCAGAGTTGAACCTTCCTTAGGACTGAAGCTTCTATTTTTCAGTGTAGACTCAGGTAGCAGATTGCAGAAAAATAGATCTCTGAGTGAATCTGTGATTCTGTGAGCAACTCAATCTGCTTGCCTGCTTTGCCTGATTTTGGGTAAAAGTTGCTCTTTTTTAAATAAAAAATTCAATATTTACATAAATATTTATAATATTTACTTACAAGCTATGCGCAGCCAGTCACATGACCACCAAGCCACACCCACAAATTAGGCCATGCCCACAGAACCGGTTGTTAAGAATTTTGAATCCCACCCCTGGGCACAGCTGGTGAAAACCTGACTCTGAAGGATTCAAGGTTTTCCCCACCCAAACTAAACCCCCAAATCCATGTCCCCAGGTCACACGTCCATCACAGGGTCCGACCAGGTCATCATCTCAACTGCAACTGGCTTCCCTGCAATCTGGTGAGGATGCCCTTGGTTCTCAGGACAAAGAATTTTCTTTTGGCTGCACATCCCCAGCTATCTCTATCTCCCCACTCCCGTTCCCACAGCTTCAACCGGCCTCACTGTGGCCCTGAAGATGCTCCAATATGGCTTCAGGGCTAACAGGTACTCAAGTTAATGCTCAGCACCCCATGTCTTAGGATAGACAATTTAACAATGATGTGCTGTGGGAAACAGGATCCTTTTTGTTTGTTTACAGCTTCGTGGGACGAATTCTGGTTAGGAGCATTATCCAAATTTGGCAACCGTCTGTCCCAACTTCTGATTCTTCTTCAACTTAGCCTTTGGTCTGGAATGTCATCTTGGAACTTGCCTACCAGGGACTCAGTCCACTCTAATTCTTGAGATGCTGATGTTGCACCATTAGAAGTCATGGCTACCCATCAAGTAGCTGCTGGGACGTTAGGCACTGAGAGGGTAGAAGTAAACATCTTCTCCAGCTCTTGAAAATTATGAATTCTCTGATCAGCCTTGACACTCCTGAACTCTTGCTCTTCCTCAGAGGAGAAAGGGGAAAAAATAAGAACTGGTTGGCAAAACTTGAACAAAATTTGCTGACCCTGATCTTAGTCCTAGTATTTTGAAAGAGGGGGAAGTGCTTTCCCCTGTCCATGTATAATTTTATACCCATTAGTCATGTCCTCCTGCAATCATTCATTTTTAATTTTCCAGAGCTGAAGTATCCTTATATATCTAGTTTTTCCCCATTTGATTTGATTGATTTGATTTGATTTCTAGAGCCATCCATCTTAACACATTACTCTGGGTGATATACATCAAAAAACATACTTAGGTTTTACTCGCGGTTTAGTCATTTTGGTTGCTCACTCCTAAATACGCTCCGGTATTTTGACCTAGGCTTCCCCCAAAAAGCACTAAGCAGACTCTTTGTCCCGGCAAAACCTCTTTTATTAAACGAAGGTGAATTTCTTGCATTCACATTCAGCCAAAGGCCTGCTTTGGTCATGTTTGTTGGTTTAACTGAGTTGAAATCATTTTACTGTTAAGAATACAGAATAATAGAGTTGAAAGGTACCTTGGCGGTCATCTAGTCCAACCCCTGCTAGAGCAGGAGACACTTTACCATTCCAGACAAGTGGCAATCCAGTCTCTTCTTAAAAACCTCCAGTGATGGGAGCACCCACAACTTTTGAAGGCAAGCCGTTCCACTGATTAATTGTTCTCACTGTCAGGAAATGTCTCCTTAATTCTAGGTTAATAGGTTTCCATCTATTACTTCTAGTCCTGCCTTCAGGTGCTTTGGAAAATAAGTTGATCCCCTCTTCTTTATGACAGACCCTCAATTACAAGTAGACTGCCATCATGTTACCCCTAGTCCTTCATTTTGTTAGACTAGACATACCCAGTTCCTCCAACCATTCATCTTATCCTCCTGTCCCCTAGTCAACTTTATTGTTCTTTTATTGGGTTAGAATAGCGCATAGAACTTTTTGGCACTGATATATAGTTGATGTATATTTGTTTCTATATGTATTGTGATTATCTTTTAGAAACCAAGCAATACCCGCTTGAAAATTAGGCTACATTAAAAAAAAAAAAAAAAAAGCTTGGCTTGCTTTATTGGTGGGAATGTTTTTATTTCATGATTCAACCCTGATTCTTCCTTTGAATTTTCAAGGTTTTGACTCTGCTTATTCAAAAAGAAAAAAAGAAAAAGAAATGCATTTCCTGTAATTGTGTTCAATGTTATGATGTGACAGTGATCTGTTTGAGGACCAGGGAATGTCAAACACAATATGGCAAATGTAGTTTTCTAGATAAAAAGATTTATTTTATTGCCTGAAAGTGTTATAATGCAACTGGCGGAGAAATGTGAACTAATTGATGGATTAGATGAAAGAAAAAGGTTGCAGAAAGGAACAAGCAAGAAAGCAAATGGAGTTTTAAGCAGGGAAAGGTCATGTATAAGTTTAAAGGAGATTATTTACTATTGGAATATGCAGACAAACTATGGCTTGGTTAGATGTCTCAATTTTCCGTTGGATCTCAGAATGAAATGGCACATGAGGCAAGGACTCCAATGAAAGGGGAGGTCAGAGAAGGGTGTCCTGTATAATTGGCTATGCAATGCATTGTGTTAGCTTGCTAAACTGAACACCAAATCACACTGAACTTCAGATTATTTTCAGATGTCTAACCAGAAATGAAATGCCAACCTGTTATTCACTCAGTTGTGTCTGGGCCAGGTCTCTCCACATCTTCCAATCTTGCACTACTTCTTTGAGTTGTTCTATGCTCTGGTTTGGTGTCAGCTTTGATAGTGTCCAGCTACCTTGTTCTTTGACAGCCTGGTTTCCTTTTACCACTTACCTGATTTTAAATTTGGAAATGGATCTTTCTGGAGAGCATCGGGATTTCTGTGGGATAATAGGAGAGGCTGTTCTATAACTGCACATGTTTATTTTGAACTTCTGCTCTAAATTAAGCCAAGGGCTAGAGCTTTCACAATTTGACAATTAAAGGGGAAAGGTGGGACAGTACCCCTTCCAAATTATTGTTTGATTCTAGAATAATTTAGTGTTTAAAGTATAGGGGTTCTGTACTTGGGTAATCTTGTGCATAAGCAGAGCCTTCATGTCAGGCCCCAAAATCAGGCATCACACTTGGAGTTGTTTCTGAGTAATTCTTTTACTGCTACTTTGTTTTCAGACAGAATCTTGCCAGACTAAAGCAACTATCTGCCTAACCACAGATACATTCTGTGAATTGCTAGGGAGGGGCCAGCTTTGTCTTCTTCCTGACTACCAGTCATTGCCAGTTTCTCTGCCTCTTTGCCCTCTGGAAAGCAGCTCCTTCCACTTGGGACTCCAGATTACATTTCACCACACTTCGTGAATAAATGAATGAATCAAAATCTCTACCGAAAAACTATCTGTCAGAAAGCGAGGATAGTATTTTCTTCCGCCCTGTGGTAATACTATTTATATTACCACAGAGCAGAAGAAAATACTATCCTGGCTATCTAGCTAAATACTATCCTTGACTTAAGACCACAGTTGAGATCAAAATTTCTGTTGCCAAGCAAAATGACGGTTAACTGAATTGTGATTGATTTTATTACTTTTTTTGCCATGGTTGTTAAATGAATCACTGTAGATGTTAAATAAATCATGTGGTCGTTAAGCAAATCCGGTCCCCGTTGACTTAGCTTGTTGGAAGCCAACTGGGAAGGTCACAAATGGTAATCAAAGGATGGGACAGGACAAGGTAACTGTTGTAAATACTTACTGGTTGCCAAGTGCTCAAATTTTGATCATATGACTGTAGGGATGCTGCAACAGTTGTAGCTGCAAGGACCAGTTGTAAGTCACTTTTTTCAGTGCTGTTGTAACTTGGAAGAGTCCTCTAAACAAATGGTTGTAAGTTGAGGACTACCTGTAAAAGTTTTAGCATCCTGTTTTTCTTCAAACATAGTTGTCTACCTCTTGGGAAGGCCATTTATTGGTGATAATTATATTTCTAACTTCTAGACGTTTGTTCTCTGCTTATTGAATTTGAATATCTAATCTACTATCTACTTATCAGCAGGTAATAGAGATATAGCATTCTTAATGAATCAGACTAAAATGCTCTGTGCATTGCAACAATGATTGGAAACTGGCCACACAATAATGCATCCATGCACATAAACACACACAATGATTAAATAATCAGAGACAAAGGGGCTGAGAGACAGGAAAAAGTGGAGAAAAAAAATCTACTTTCTCTGGTGCAAATTCCCACGATCGGTAGCACTGCTATGGTAAAAACTGAGTAAATTGAGGGGAAGCAGCAAAAAGAGGAAAACAGGGACAGGAAAAACAGCTATTAATTTGCAGAATAAATAGTATGGCTATTATTAGAACAAGTGAGAACTGATTGGTGGGGGATGGATAGTTTCCTGGTGTATATTGAATAATAATATCTCCAGTCAACACTGTATACGTGCCCCTAGATTTCTCATCATTAAACACAGTCGGCTTCCAGTCAAATTCTCAGAAATCTTTTTTTGTTACTTATCTGGGTCAAAGATCGATCTTTACTTTGCTATGTCAGTATCTGCATCTGATCCTTGAAATTCCTCACTATTAAAAACATAGCAACCCTAATATGCAACAGGTGTCTGAAATATTAGGTCAGAGAATTAGATAGTAGGACACTCTTTCATTGTTAGGATATCTTTAATTTGGATTAATCGGGGACCTTTTTTAGATTGTAGTGTTGATCAATTGATCTGGATCAAGCTTCAATTAATAAGCAGATTGCAATGGAGTAACTGTTCCAATAAAGCATTTACATTCTCTGAAATTTGTCTCACATTTGCAAATACAACACACATTTAGAATAACTACAACAATAAACAACAGTAACAGCAGCAACAACAACAGTAATAATAACACTTGAATGCCTTTGGCATTGACAAAATCCCTATCAGTCAATTGCAAAAGGAAATTTTACTTGGAACGGTTTATATCCTGTGACAATAAGTACTATCAAATATTCACCTCTGCCTATCCCAGGTCCTTGGGATAAACTTGATAGGCGATTAAAAATGCAGAATTCAGCCTGAATATCTGACTGACTACACTACCAAGCATAATAATAATTATTATTATAACTATAAAAACAGAAATGACAACAGTAAAGAAAATCAGAGTGCATTAAAATCGCCAACAGTGAGTTGTGCAGCATATAAATTTAATAAATAAATCAAGGATAGATAGATAGATAGATAGATAGATAGATAGATAGATAGATAGATAGAATTCTTTATTGGCCAAATGTGATCAGACACACAAGGAATTGTCTTGTTGCAAATGCTCTCAGTGTACATAAAAGAAAAGATACATTCATCAAGAGTCATAAATCATAAGGTCCAACAGTTCATAATAGTCATAGGGTACAATAAGCAATCAAATCATACTAGGAAACAGTCAATATAAAGCGATAAAGTTACAGTCATACAGTCACAAGTGGGAGGGGATGCATGATAAGGAATGATGAGAAGATTAATAATAATAGTTGTTAAGCCTGTGTTCCCCAACCAGGGAAGACAAGCTAAATAGAATGTGCAGCGTTAGTTAGATAGGCATACAGATAAATGAGTGAGATAAGTTTGTATGTTTGTTAACATACAGTAAAAATAACAGATATGCTTGTGCTATCAAAAATATAGTTTATTCCATTATGAGTTCATAGCATAGCCAAAATAACAGTCCATTAGTCATGTATCATTTAGTCAGTCCATTCAAGGATATTCAATTAGCAAAATCCGTGTAGAATATCCAATGTCAGTTCACTTACAAATCAGTCCTTTGTCTCTCCTTTTCAGTAGGGGAAAACCGCAGTCTTCAGTCTATCCAGTAATTAGGGATCATCAAGCCAGAGAGAGCAAGCTGACCTTCCTTGCTTCTTTTATGGTGCTTTCACAACCACTCCCTTAATTACATTCCTATATTTAAAGTTGCAGACACTTTAACTTATAAACCATGATAACATATTTATTATTTTACCTAAACCAGTTAGGGTAAACAATGTTATCCCTAACAATAGTAATGCAGACTTTGTAAATAGTTGACAGTGTTGAGGGAATTATTTGTTTAGCAGAGTGATGGCGTTGGGGAAAAAAACTCCCCTTGTGTCTAGTTGTTCTGGTGTGCAATGCTTTATAGCATCGTTTTGAGGGAAGGAGTTGAAACAGTTTATGTCCGGGATGTGAGGGGTCTGTAGATATTTTCACAGTCCTCTTTTTGACTGGTGCAGTATACAGGTCCTCAATGGAAGGCAGATGGATAGTAATTGTTTTTTTTTCTGTAATCCTAATTACTCTCTGAAGTCTGGGTTCTGTCCTGTTGGATTGCAGAACCAAACCAGACAGTTGTAGAGGTGCAGATGACAGACTCAGTTATTCCTCTGTAGAACTGGATCAGCAGCTCTTTGGGCAGTTTGAGCTTCCTGAGTTGGCACAGAAAGAACATTCTTTGTTGTGCTTTTTTATGACGTTTTTGATGTTAGGTATCCATTTTAGGTCTTGTGATATGACACCTAGACATTTAAAGGTCTCTACTGAATGAACGTTTATACCATTTATATTGGTAGTGTTTTTGTTATGGGCAGTGCATCACTTAGATGACAAAAACACATTAAAATGAGTAGTATGAGATAAAATAAGTACTGTGAGTTGAAATACACGGACAGTTGGAATACTTTTGTCTTTAAAAAAAAATGGTGATGCAGAAATATAACGAAACTGATGGTCCATCCACCTTAAGACTTAAGGTCCATCCAACATCCCTGTTTGGGTCTGAGATGGCATTTCAGTCCTTGCCGTTGGCCCAAAGTTACAGGTAGTCCTTGACCAATGGCCACAATCGAGCCCAAAATGTCTCTTTCTAAAGTTGTTAAGTGAGTTTTGCCTCATTTTACTATCTTTCTTACCACAGCTGTTAAGTGGATCACTGTAGTTATTAAGTTTGGTAACATGGTTGTCAAATGAATCTGGCTTTTCCATTGATTTTGCTAGTCAGAAGGTCACAAAAGATTATCCCATGACCCCGGGACACTGCAATCATCATAAATATGACCAGATGACCATAGGGAGTGCTGCAATGGTTGTAAATGTGAAAAATGACCACACGTCACCTTTTTCAGCGCCATTGTAACATTGAACCAGAGGTGGTGTTCAGAAGGTTTTGACCACTTCTGGAAAACTGGTAGTGGAAATTTTGAGTAGTTTGGAGAACCGGTACGGAAATTTTGAGTAGTTTGGAGAACCGGTACGGAAATTTTGAGTAGTTCGGAGAACCGGTACGGAAATTTTGAGTAGTTCAGAATCCCACCTCTGACTGGCCTTGCCTTCATCTATTCTCTGCCTCCTGAGTCCCAGCTGATTGGCTGGGTCTTCTTTTGTTGCCCTGCACAGGAGAACGGAGCTGGAAAGCAGGTTAGTGGGGGTGGGGAGGGAACGGAGATTTTACAGTATCCTTCCCCTGCCATGGCCACCAAGCCACGCCACGCCCACTAAGCCACACCCACAGAACCAGTAGTAAATTTTTTTGAATCCCATCACTGCATTGAACAGTCACTAAACGAATCTTTGTAAGTCAAGAACTAGTTCCGCCCACAAGTGCCTAAAATAGCTTCATCACCCGTAATTGTCTTTTAAAAAATAAGGAATATCTCCCTATCCTTTGCTGTAATGCTTTTGAATGCGTCTCTGTTGCTGACTTTTTTTTTTTTTTTTTTACTCCATCCATCGCAAGTGATGTTGGAAGCCTAACTGGTTCTGGCTGTACAATATTGAAAGTTACCATAGTGATGAGTAGTGGACACCGCTTCTCCTCCCCCATTCTTTAAATTAAAGAACAGATGCTAAAAAGATTGATCTTGCTGTGACCTCCTTTAAGCTGACATCAACACACTAATTGTTTTCCATTCTTTTCTCCACAGCCTAAGCTTTGTCCATCTCTTCAGTCCTGGCCCATTTTAGATTAAAGAGCCAGTCACAAAAGCAGGGATGTCTTTTGTAATCTGCAATATGAGACTATTTATCTCAGATCCCCGTTGGTTCCATTGAGCAGTTAATCATAAAAGTCGACCGACGACGTATAATGGGGAAATAAATGTCAGTATTTCAAATCCACAGTGGAAGTTGTCCCCCTCATCCAGTATTGGCTGTGGATCCCCAACCTTTTATTCATAACTTCATAAACTAAAATCATTTAAGAGTGCCCTGTTAATTAGCGTGTTTTGAGTTAGTAGCACTTCATCTCATCTTGGGATGTAATTCCAAAAAAAAAGAGAAGATTTGCAGAGGCTCCAACCTTGCATCTTTTTATCAGTCTTTAAAGCAGCCATGCCTTTTCCTGGGATCTTTTCCTGAGCCATGAGATCCTGGTGGGAAAACGTTAAATGTGGCTATTTGAGGTGTTTGCAAACAGGTGCTAGGTGTGCTTCCTGCAGATTTTCGGAATCTTTTGTTTGGAATCCAGTTTGAATCACTGCTCAGCACAACCCAGTTATATCATATTGGGATATTTATCAGGGGCATATTTATTTATTTATTTGATTTGCCTTTTAAAATACCACCATCTTTCTTCAATACCGCTCCTCCTTTGGAACTTTTGCTACCTTAACAGACAGACAGGCATCTCAATATTTATTTTTATTTATTGGATTTCTATGCCGCCCGTCTCATTAATACAGTGACTCTGGGCGGCCATCTCAATACCTCATTCACACATTCACATCGGCACATTGTATTGCAGCTGTCAGATAATTAACCTTCAATCGTGAAATAACCAGATGTGAGCTGAGTTATCTTAGAACTGAGGCATTTTGGAATGCTTTTTACCATGTTTTATTTTGTTGCGCCGTATTATAGTAATTTGCAGTTTTAAGTCCTGGGTAGGTAACAGCCAAAATAAGAAGGTAAAACCTGGGGAAACATAGACCTGTCATTTGTGTCATATTCCTTTTCACAGCAGATTGTAAATTCCAGCTCAGTCCTACAGCCAATGAATAAAATATGCTCTTTTATGTGTGTGTATCTATATCTATCTCCGTGTGTCTGTTTTTATCTCTGATAATTATAATCATGCCATCAAGCTGTAATGGAATTAAAACTGTTAAAAACAGTGGACAGTGAGACTTAATTTAGAGCATGAAGCACTGTGAGTTACTTTATAGCAAGGGACATTAGATCTAACTGTTGCATTTGGATTTGGTCCTAAAAATGGACCTATAGAGGTCTAACTTATTGTTATAATTGTGTGTGTGTATGGTGTGTGTGTGTGTGTGGTGTGTATGTATGTATGCATGTATGCATGCATGTGTTGAATACATGAACAGTTTGGCATCTGGGTATCATTAGTTTGGCTACCATGTAGTAGTCATAATATTGACAATTTTAGTTACATCTTTGTTACATTAATCATACACATATCATTATGGTAACATTATACATAATACACTCATCTTTCAACTTCTGATCCTTTCCTTTACATGCTGATTTTAGAATATTATATAGAAATGTGCATAATAATTTGGCTAACTTAAATAGATTGTTAGGATATTGAATTTAGTAGCTGGAACAGCGGTAGCGTAAATTTTGAGTAGTTTTGAATGCTACCTCTGAACTGGCCCCGCCCCCATCTATTCTCTGCCTCCTGTGTCCCAGCTGATTGGCTGGGTCTTCTTTTGTTGCCCTGCACAGGAGAATGGAACTGGAAAGCAGGTTAGTGGGGTGGGGAGGGAATGGGAGTTTGCACTATCCTTCCCCCAGGAGTGGGGGGGGGAATGGGGATTTCGCAGCATCCTTCCCCTGCCAAGCCATGCCTACCAAGCCACAGCCCACCCACCAAGCCACGCCCACAGTGTGTGTGTGTGTGTGTGTGTGTGTGTGTGTGTGTAAAAGACTACAAGTTTGTGTTAGTGACTTCTTCCACTGCACAATTTCTCGAAATTAATTTTTCTTCAGAAGACTTTCAGATTTGAAAAGGCAACCTTTTCAAAAGGTACGTTATGGCTCGCCTGAAAGTTTACTATAAGATTTATTTCCCCTCCTTTCTCTTGACAAGTTGTTTGATTTTTACATCATGGGTTGCTGAGGATTTAATGAGAAAGAAGGAGAAAGATGGCTAAATTCAGAGGACAATAGTATGTAGTTCCTCTTCCCCCTTAATCCTTTGGAACCTGCTGTGGTTTATAAAGCATTGAATCCTGAGGTCCAACAATTTGCTTTGTCTATAGGGTGTTATGCTAATTTTCCTCATTTACAGAATTGTCTCTTGTCAGGGTGAAAGAGAGAGGACTGGGCAAAAGGATTAGAAATGATGTCCTGTCCTGAGCCAAGATGACCTGTTCATTTTTGCAGAATTTTACAGAAAACTGAAGAATGGTTAAGATATACAAGTAGCCCTCACCTTAACGACCACAACTTGCCCCATTTTACACTCTTCATATCACAATTGTTAAGTGAATTACTGCACTTGTTAACTTAGGAACATGGTTGTTAGTTGAGTTTGGCTTCTTCATTGACTTTGCTTGTCAGTAGGTCACCAAAGGGAGCCACATGACCCCAGGTAATGGTTATAAACATGAGTCAGTGGCCAAGAATTTGAATTTTTGGTTATGTGACCATGGGGATGTTGCAACGTTTGTAAGAAAGATCACAAGTGGGATGACCCAGCGTGGAATACAAAACAAACACAGTCACAAAAAAACTGGTGAAGCCCCTTTTATTCCTTCACTTTGCTACCAAGCTCCAAATATCCTTGATTGAAGACAAAAAAAACCTCTCACACAAACAGTTACAAGAAGGAGGGAAAATTAAGGCACAACAAACCAGGCAAGATAAGGGCTGGAGGATGTCCACAGATAACCGAACGCACACTGGGAAGGATGCCAAACTCAGAGAGGAATCATAAACTAGAGATATTTCCTTGGTTTGTTTCCAATGCCCATACACATGTCCGTCCTCTTATTCAGTTGTCACACCTGCAGCTCATGAAGAGGATCAAGGCCCTCTCATCCCCAGTAGACCCCTTATCCTCTCCTCCCTGTGTGCCCTAGGATGGAGAGAGGATGGGCCTGGGTCCTCCTCTGACTGCCCAGCTGGCCTCTGCCCTTCCCCAGCCTCCTCCACAACCTCCGGAGCCACACTTCCACTCCCGGTCGGCTGTTCCTCCTCTCCCTCAGAGTCAGTCTCCACCAGGGCCATGACAACAAGTCACTTTTTTCAATGCCATTGTAACTTTCAACTGTCACTAAATATACTGTTGTAAACCTACATCAGCTCTCCAAGGTCATCCAAACAAGAAGCACAACCAGCAGTTTTATCTCTATATTTATTGTAAAGGTAAAGGTTCCCCTGGCACATATGTGCTAGTCGTTTCTGCCTCTAGGGGATGGTGCTCATCTCCCTTGCAAAGCCGAAGAGCCAGTACTGTCCGAAGATGTCTCCGTGATCATGTAGCCGGCATGACTAAATGCCAAAGGCTCACAGAACGCTATTACCTTCCCACTAAAGGTGGTCCTTATTTTTCTACTTTCATTTTTACATGCTTTCGAACTGCTAGGTTGACAGAAGCTGGGACAAGGAATGGGAGCTCACCCCGTTACATGGCACTAGGGATTCGAACCGCTGAACTGCCGACTTTTCTGATGGACAAGCTCAGTGTCTTAGCCACTGAGCCCCCGCGTCCCCATATATTTATTGTAATTTACCCTCAGAGAATTAAAGTATTTCTGATGTCCTTTTCTTTTCTTTTCTGGAAAACTAAAGAGGATCCCTTCTGAAACACTTCCCTTTTCTCCTCTCCTTCTATGGTCTGAGGTATCTTTTTTGTCAGTTGTTCAGAATGTGGTTCTTTCTCCTGTCCCCCATGGTCATTTCCACATTCAAGAAGTTAATCTAGAGGCTGATGATTCTTGACTCTTGACAAATGTAGCTTTTCTTTTATGTGCACTGAGAACATTTGTACCAAGACAAATTCCTTGTGTGTCCAATCACACTTGGCAAATAAAGAATTCTATTCATTCTAAAGTCAACCCAGACAAATATAATTTCAAAATTTCAGTACAGGTAGTCCTTGATTCAGAGCACCTTATTTAGTGGCTATTCGTGGTACTTACAATGGCCTTGAAAAAAGTGACTTATGGCCATTTTTCATACATATGACTGTTGCAGCATCCCCATGGTCATGTGATCAAAATTCAGATGCTTGGCAACTGATTCATATTTATGACAGTTGCAGTGTCCTGGGGGGTCACGCCATCATCTTTTTTAACCCTCTGACAAGCAAAGTCAATCTGGAAGCCAGATTCACTTAACAACCTTGTTAATAATTTAACAACTCTAGTCATTTACTTAACAACTGTGGCAAGAAAGGTCAGAAAATGGAACAAAATTCACTTAACAACTATTTTATTTAGCAGTGGAAATTTTGAGCTCAATTTAGGTTGTAAATTGAGGATTATCTGTATTATCTATCTATCTATCTATCTATCTATCTATCTATCTATCTATCTATCTATCTATCTATCTGTTATGTTCTGTGCATGGGCGCAAAGGAGGAGACGAGCCGGTGAACAGTGAACTTCAAACTCTTTATTTACATGTGAAAACAGTTCAGCTCAATGGCCGCAATGGCCCCCTTTATATAGGCAAACTCTTAACTATTTAACCAATGAAACACGGGGAGCGCTAGCTCCGTTAACCAATGGGAGAGGCTCGTTAATAGCCAATCAGATTCTCCGGAACGGACCAATCCGATGTTGCTATTATCGGCCAATCAGTAATGCAGGGCCAGAACGCTGCACTTTACCTCAAGCTCTTAATAATCTTTATTCAAGTACTTTTATTGATTCACAACACCCCTTCCCCCCGGGTTCCATTTAAGGGGTGCGGTCACGTAGTCTTTGAGGTAGGCAGGTTGTTTTGATTGTCTATTTGATTTGCATTGTTCTCCCGGTATTTGGCTACAGTCTTGTTGGGGTAGGACGTTATCTGGTGAAGAGGGTGCCTCCCGTTCTGCATTCAAATTTTCGTTGCCGCTAATGTTCTCGGCATCTCCTCGAGGTGAGCTTACCCCCATTCCCGATCCTTCACGTGTTGCCTCTGAATGGTTATTACTTTCGCTTAAACCTTCTGCCGTTTCAAATTCAGCTTCCTCGGTATCTCCTCCCCCCTCGGTTTGGAAGTCAGGGGACTTGGAGATCCCCGACTGTAGCCTTGAATGCAGCTGATCAATATGGCGCTTGCATATTCTATCGTCACGACATCTCACGGGGTATGATCTAGGGCTGGTTACTTGGACTACAGTTGCCTCGACCCACAACGGATCGCCCAAAAAGTTCCTAGCGAAAACCAAATTGCCTACCTGGAAGTTACGGCATTTCCTGCTGGAACTGTGTGGTTTTTCAGGTTCATATGATGGATGCAGATGGTCGAGGTGGGAGCGGAGCTTCCACCCCATTAATAACTCGGCGGGAGTTTTATTGGTGACGCTGTGCAGAGTGATATGCTGCAAAAGGAGTATCCAGTTAATCTTGTCTTCTATATCGCCATAGTCCATTTTATGCAAGGTTTTTTTGACGAATTGTACCATGTGCTCGGCCTTTCCGTTGGCCGCAGGATGTGCCGGCGAAGTCAGCGCATGGCGAATACTGCGGTCCGCCAGGTACTGTTCGAAGGACAGCGCGGTAAATTGGGGCCCGTTGTCGGATACTAGGACGTCTGGTAATCTGTGTGTTGCAAAGAGTCTGTCTAGTTTCCTGATGACTGATTCGGTTGTTGTATTCCTCATCTGATGGATTTCAAGCCAGTTTGAGTAGGCATCCACCGTTAATAAAACTGTATGTCCCTTGGTAGGTCCCGCAACGTCCAGATGAATACGGGACCATGGTCCCCTCGGTGTTTCCCATTCAGTCGGGGTTGCTTTCGGAGGGGTGTTGCTTACTTCCTGGCATTTGTGACAAGCTTTTACCCATGTCTCGATCTGCTTGTCGATACCCGGCCACCACGCGTAGCTTCGTGCGAGGGCTTTCATGTACACGATGCCAGGGTGGCCATCATGCAAGGTCCTTAGTATCGCTGGTCGTAACCGCTCTGGGACGACAACTCTATCACCCCAGATAATGCAGCCCTTCTGGGAAAATAGTTTCATTTGTCGATTCTTGAATGGGGCGTAGTCATCAGGTATCTGGTCCAATGGCCATCCGCGCTCAACCCAACTGAGGACTCGTGCTAAAATGGGGTCGCGTTTCGTTTCCATCACGATATCTCGGGCTGTTAATGGTGGTGTTCGAAGTGTCTCGATCTGCAGTATTGTAACTGTCAGAGCGGGGTTATCAATGGTCTCCAGAAGTGGTGCATGGCTCAATGCGTTGGCATGGGGAATGGCCTTCCCCGGGCGATGTTGCAACTTGTAATTATATGCTGCCAAGAATTCTGACCAGCGAGTCATTCTGGGAGGTAATATATAAGGTGTTTGGCCTATCTCCCGCTATTATTCCCAGCAAAGGTTTGTGGTCAGACACTATAGTAAAGGCTCAGCCATACACATATTCATGAAATCTCTTAACTGCAGACACAATAGCAAGGGCCTCTTTATCAATTTGATTGTAATTGCGTTCTGCTTTTGATAATGTCTTTGAGAAATAGGCAACAGGGGCTTCACTACCGTTTGGCAAAACGTGGCTCAAAATGGTGCCCACTCCGAATGGGGATGCATCACACGTGATCGTTAAAGGCAAAGTCTCATTATACTGCATCAGAACAGCATCAGAAGTCAATAAATTTTTCACATGTCGAAACGCCTGCTCCTCTCTGTGTCCCCATACCCAGGTTGCTTTTTTGTCCAATAAACGATGTAGGGGTTCGGCTACAGTTGCTTTGTGAGGCAGGAAAACATTATAAAAATTGATAAGGCCTAGAAAAGCCTGGAGGTCGGCCTTATTTCGGGGTCTTGGGGCATTTTGGATTGCCCTAAGTTTGCTATCGGTGGGGTGAATGCCTTGACTATCAATTAAATATCCCAAAAATTCTACATGATCCGTACATAATTGACACTTCTTTTTTTTAACTTTGAGACCTGAGTCTTTAAATCTCTGGAGAACCAACCTCAGGCGATCCTTTAGTATTTTCCGAGTTGGGGCAGTGATTAACACATCATCAAAATATGGGACAATGCCCTTTATCCCTAGTAATCCCTTTCCATCAAACTTGGAAAGATTCCCACGGCTACGCTTACTCCGAACTGGAGTTGGTTACATTTACATTTACATTCGGTGCGTAACGATCGTTTGGGCCTCTGCCATTTTTTGGTCTACAGGCAGTTGCTGGTATGCCTGGGCTAAGTCTAGTTTAGCGAAGACTTTTCCGCCCCCCAAGGAGTGGAGAAGGTGTTGCACCACCGGTACCGGGTAAGCATTTTGTTGAAGGGCGTGGTTCAGGGTGGCTCGGTAGTCCCCACAAATTCTTATCGATCCATCCAGCTTGATGGGTGTTATGATTGGGGTTTCCCAGGGAGAGTGATCGGTTGGTTCTAACACACCCTGGGCTATTAATTTATCAAGCTGCTCGTCAATCTTTGGTTTAAGGGCAAATGGAATTCGACGAGGCTTAAGGCAGATGGGAGCTACTTCGGGATTGAGGTTAAATGATATCGGGGTCCCCTTGTACTCGCCTAGTTTTTCTGCAAAGATGTCCTGGAATTCGTGGACGAGGTCTTCTTCCCAGTTGCTGCTGCAGGTTTGGTGAATACCGGCTACTTCAATTCCGAGTGGAGCGAACCATTGGAGGCCTAACAAACTAGGCCGATCCTTGTCGATTACAGTCAGGGGTAGGAATGCTGTACGGTTCTTAAATGATACCCGGACTCGGCTGGATCCAATGACCAGGATTCGATTTCCTTGATAGTCCTTGAGTATGAGTCTTTGGAATCTGAGGTCTTGCCGCCGGATAGTAGGGATGAGCTGCTTGAGGGTCTTCCAGGAAACCATTGAGAGGGACGATCCTGAATTGACTTCCATCAGGCAGGGCTGGTTTTCGATGGCCACTTTCACTCGGATCTTTTTAGCATCAAGAGATGAGGCGTGACCTATCATGATCGTTTGGTGAGCCTCTTCTCGCTTCGTTGAGTGATTTAGGGTTTTGTTTCTGTAGGAGTGGTTGTTCCATTGGTGGTTCACGGGTTCTCGCTTTATGGGATGACTTCCCATCAGTTGGCGATAGTTAGCCCCCCTCGAGGGCTGGCTGGGTCCTAGCTTACTTCTACAGACCCGTCCGATATGGCCTCTTTTCCCACACACATGGCAGAGCGCATCGAGGAATTTGCATTCTGACCGGGGGTGGCTTGCTCCACACCCAGCGCATTGGAGCTGCGATCTTTGGCGTTGGTCTCGTTCGGACCGAAGTCGGTGGACCTCTTCTTCATCGCTTTCTGACGACGATTCGAGGTTCTTGTGGTGGGCTGTTTCCAGCTGACCTTCTGACTGAAGTGAAATTCCGCAGGTGAGTTGGCGAAGCAGGGTGTGGGTGCGGCGCATTTGGGCAGCCGACTTCCTGGTTGCTTTTGCTGCAGTAGCTTCAGTGATGGCATCTTTAAGGCTAATGTCGCCTTTTGCCATTAGTTTACTCTGAGTGCCTGGCGCATCTAATCCCAGAACTATTCGGTCTCTTAGAGCTTCTTCTAGGTTGGCAAACTCGCATAGGCCTCCCAGATTCCGGAGATCCACGATGAAATCAGCAACACTTTCGCCCTTCCGCTGACTTCTCTGGTAAAATTCATTCTTTCTTATGAGCGTTGGCATAGTCGGTGCATAGTGGGTCTTCAACAGGGGTTCGAGGACGTCCCAGTCCATAGACTTTACTTCTGCCAGTTTTGCTAGTGCCTTGGCCATCTTGAATACGGTCGGCCCGCAATGAGTTAGGAATACCACCCGTTTCTTTCTAGTAGTGGCATCCTTCAAATTGTTGGTCTCCAGAAACATCTGGAAAGGATCCATATATGAGTCCCAGTCTTCTTGTGCCGGGTCGAATGGAGCGGGTGGTATGATGCTGCCGGACATGGTTCCGCCATTGGTGCGTTTCAGCCACATGCTCGGTTGTAATTCTTCGTCGTTCTGTAAGCTCTGACATCTCCACATCCCACCTTCGTCACCAGTGTTATGTTCTGTGCATGGGCACAAAGGAGGAGACGAGCCGGTGAACAGTGAACTTCAAACTCTTTATTTACATGTGAAAACAGCTCAGCTCAATGGCCACAACAGCCCCCTTTATATAGGCAAACTCTTAGCTATTTAACCAATGAAACACGGGGAGCGCTAGCTCTGTTAACCAATGGGAGAGGCTCATTAATAGCCAATCAGATTCTCCTGAACGGACCAATCCGATGTCGCTGTTATCGGCCAATCAGAAGTGCAGGGCCAGAACCCTGCACTTTACCTCAAGCTCTTAATAATCTTTATTCAAGAACTTTTATTGATTCACAACACTATCATCTCTCTCTCTTATTCCTCTTGAATGCTAGCCCCTCCTCCCTGGACATCCACTTCCTCCATACATTTTATCACAATACTTTCTTCCTCAGTTTTGCATTCACTTTGCCTCTAAAGATCCTGAGGACTAGGATCTCATCCTCTGTAGCTGTTCCCAAAGGAAGTCCTTCTATTCTCCTTTTTTCCCCAGCGGAAAGTTGCTTTATTTCCCAAATAGTCTGGGACCTTTCCTGAAATGTAGTCCTGATAGCATATAGTACAAATTTCAGCTGCTGTTCAGCTGCTGTGGTGTGAAAGCTGATGTTGGTTTATAAATGAGATGAATTTATGTTGTAATATATTAGAGGTTTTTATGTGCTTTAAAGTCTCTCTGAAGTGTTTTGGCACAAAAATCAAGATACGTATAATCTCTGTCCATCAATCAATCAACCAAACGAAGGCTGAAGAAAACCTTTTTTTTTTTTTTTTACAATATTTCTTTCTGTTTTCAGGATGAAGCTTTGTTAGGTGGGAATCTACTGAGATTACTTTTATTCCCTAACACTGGGATGCACGTTTGGTTCTGATTCTCAGGTAGGTGGTTTTAATGTAATTCCTTTCGTTTCTATTTTCACTGTATGTTATAAAATAATTCCATAGGTCCAACAAAATTTTACATTCAGTAGCTGGAAATTGGTGGGTAATTTTCACGATCACCCTTTTCCCTTCCCTTTTCCCTTCTTTTTCCCTCTCTCATAGTCCATTCATAAGTATCCATCTCAAACTGCACAATCCCAAAAAAAATGATATGTTCTGTCTGATGTCAAAATGCAAACTCAGTTTTTCATATTTTCATGTTGCTCCTCCAAGAACATCTATAGACTCATCCTTCAATGGTCAGGTACTATTCCTGTGATGGCTTCTAACAGTTTTAAAAATGTAGTTCTAATAAAAACTTATAAAATAAAATCTCTCGATTGTTCAAAGCTTCTAGCAGCTTAAAAGACTAATGGAGACTTATACAAATAAACAGTGTTGAAAAGTCTGTTAAAAGACTAAAACTGTGTGCTTGGTATTATGAGAAATAACAAAGCAAGCATTATTTGAATAATGAAATGCAATTTGGTATTTGCAATCATGATGTGGATCATGGTCATCATTCTTAGTTGTTACATGCACACACGATAAATGCACAGGGAACTTTGTAAAAGTTGAGGACTTGCTCTTAATGCTCTTATTAAATTCCTTCTTGTATCAAGGCTTGTTTGAGTAAAGTAGATGTCGTAAGCACGGGCAGTCCCAAAACGCAACTTTGGAAGGCATGTTAGTAAAGTGCTCCTATTATCAATCTTTCAAGATGTTGAACATCATTTCTGCTTTTTATTTCTGGATATGCAGGCACATGGGATACATTTGGCTGTATCCGCCCAGAGGTGTCTGCAGAATTCAATGATTTTGTCATAATGGCAAATGAGTGTTATAACATTGAGATACAGGCTCTGCACTCTTTGTTTTACCATTTGCACTCCTCAAAATTTCTCCATATCCACCCACCACATTTATTCTCTGAGAAGACCTAAAAGGGAAAACAGAGGCAGAAGTGATCTTAGTTGATTTCCATAATTTTATCATGTCTCAAAGTTCACTTCATGATCAGCCAGTGAAGGAAACTCAATGGATATCAAATGAGGTTTCTGCCTACCTCATAATGTTTACTCATTCTTAAAATGCGATCTGGCACTACTTGAGCATTGACCAACCAGATGTTATTGGTAAGAAGATAATCAGCAATAAACCAATGCTGAAACTAACAAGACCACCATAACTTCGTCTCCATTTAGCACATTACTTATTCAATATAAGCAGAATGTGTGAATATCTGTGGAACTGCTGGACAGGTCTTCTTAAATATTCTTCTAAGTATGTTAGCATGAGCTCTTATCACTCATCTATATATCTGACTCTCATTTGTCAGATACTTCATTTCATTACATCACAATCTGTCTGGACAACCTTGTCATTGCAATTTCCACACCCAAGCAATTTCTTTGTTTCCTCTGACAATGAAATTTTATCTCTGTGGTCACCCCGCTTAGGTTAATAGCCTGGAACAAACCTCATTTAAAATCTTTTACATAATGAGAAAGAATAAGAGAAAGACAGGGAAAAGGAGTTGGTGCCTGAGATGGGATCTCACAAATTCATATGAGCTCTTGGATAGGTTCATGGCTCTTTAACAAGCAGTAGGTTGACTTGCCAGATTTTGTGTTAAGATTGACAACTGAAAAAGTAGAGTGAGCAGTTGTTGCTACATTATTACACCAGTAATTAATGCCACATAACCAGCTGCATTTATTTCATCTACTATTTTTTTTCTTTTCAAACAAATTGTGTTGCTATTATTGTTCCAACCAATAATGCATAGCTTAAGAAGAGAGAGAACAAATATTTAGCCCTTTAAAGGGAATCAGCCTAGTCAACAGTCCAACTTTGTCAAAATTAGCTGAATTGGAAGCATCAAATGAAAACGCAAATTTCTCTCGTTTTGTTGATTTTTGTTAGAAACAGCCTCCATTGGAATTTAATCAATTTAATAGGCCAGATGGATGGAATGGCTGAATTGTTGCTCATAGAGTCATAAGTTAGACAGCCTTAAATTTGACAAATTGTATTGTGTTAGATGAAAATAGACAGGAGATATGTTGTAGCCGGGCCTAGCAATTTCCTGGAAAAGTCCATGCAGTTTTCTTGACGTTTTTGGAAGTGCTTTGTCGTTGCCTTCTTCATAGAATCAAGAGAGAGAGACTGGCCCAAAGTTATTAACCTGGCTTTGTGCTTAAGACAGAATTGTATTTATTTATTTATTTATTTATTTTGTCAAGCGATTATAAGGTAACAGGTACACGTATAAACATAGTTATGAATACATGAAATGGGTACATATGAGAAAAATAAAAAGAAACAATAGAACAGGGACGGTAGGCATGTTGGTGCACTTATGCACGCTCCCTATGGACCTCTTGGGAAAGGGGTGAGGTCAATAGTAGACAGTCTAAGGTTAAAATTTTTGGCATTTGGGGAAGAAACCACAGAGTCAGGTAGAGTATTCCAGACATTGACCACTCTGTTGCTGAAGTCATATTTCCTGCAATCAAGTTTGGTGAGGTTTACCTTGAGTTTGTATCTATTGTGTGCTCTTGTATTGTTATGGTTGAAGCTGAAGTATTCATGGACAGGTAGAAATTGTAACTCACAATTTCCTGGTTTCTTGCCTAATGCCTTTAAGCACTGTATCAAACTGAATTAGGAGATATATATAAGGCTTAAAATTCAGGGCAGTTACTAAGAATACCATGTGATCATGTTTGTACAATAAAATCCTATTAATTTATAAACAAAACTGAGCAAGGACAACACAAATGATGGCGAGCTCTATTCAGCTTCCTCGTGCAGAATGCAACAACTTGCCATGCCAACTCACCATAGGACAACTTGCTGTGGTCTAATTCAGTGTGAGATAACTATATTATTGTTAGGGATAACATTGTTTACCCTAACTGGTTTAGGTAAAATAATAAATATGTTATCATGGTTTATTAGTTAAAGTGTCTGCAACTTTAACTGTAGGAATGTAATTAAGGGAGTGGTTGTGAAAGCACCATAAAAGAAGCAAGGAACATCAGCTTGCTCTTTCTGACTTGATGATCCCTAATTAATGGATGAAGACTGCATTTTTCCTTACTGGAACGGGAGAGAGAAAGGACTGTTGATTTATTGTAAGTGAACTGACATTGGATATTCTACACGGACTTTGCTAACTGAATATCCTTGAATGGACTGACTAAAGTGATACATGACTAATGGACTGTTATTTTGACTATGCTATAAACTCTAAATGGAATAAACTATATTTTTGATAGCACAAGCGTATCTGTTATTTTTACTGTATGTTAACAAACATACAAACTTATCTCACTCATTTATCTGTGTGCCTATCTGACTAACGCTGCACATTCTGTTTAGCTTGTCTCCTTAACCCTGGTTGGGGAACACAGACTTAACACTGGTTATGGGCTCAGAGGCTGCAATGTCAGTTTAACTAGGATAAAACAGATTTATGTAAAAAGTGAGAGTTTGTGTTGTTACACATTACAATAAACAGACAGCTGTGTTTTATTAATTATAGTTTTATATCCATATAAGAAAACATGGCACAAGTCAATCTACAAAGATTGTCCCTTATATCCAAGTTGGATGGAACAAACTATGTATCATGGTCTATGAAATGTAGTCTACTTCTATGAAGAAAAGGTCTGTGGAACATAATAGAAAACCCACCAAATGTAGAAGAATGGGATCCAGAGATTGAGGAAGATAGACAAAAGATAAAAGAATTTAAACAGAAGAATGAACAAGCTATTTGCATAATAGGACTAACACTGTCTGACCAGCAACTTGTTCATATTCACAGAGAGCAAACGGCTGTTGGGTGTTGGCAGAAGCTGAAGAGGATTTATGTCCGAGATAACGTTGGTGCTCACATAAATCTAACACGGAAGCTTTTCAGGACGCATCTCCAGAAGAATGGTGATATGCTTAGTCATTTGAATTCTATAAAAAGCATTTTTCAAGAACTGCACGAGAAAGAGCTTATTTTCTCTGAACTACATCAAGTCTACATAATTCTATCATCACTAAATGAAAGTTATAATAACTACATCACTTCCCTTGATATTTTGCCTTAGGAAAGTTTAACTTTAACTGATATAACTGGCAGATTGATTGAAGAGGCAAGAAGAAGACTTGAAAGAGATCAGTTAAGGAGGGAGCAACCTCAAAAAGAAGATAATGAATCTCCTACTGCATACGCAATTAAAAAGTGTTTTAATTGTGGAGGAAGAGGACATTTGGCAAGATTTTGCAAAAAGCAAAGCGCCAGAATGCTGGCCAGAATACTAAAAGTCATCAAAAGATAAATAAAAATTTAGAGTTAGCCATGTATACTAACGGAGCTGTAAAAAATAATTTATGGGTGGTTGACAGTGGAGCATCCCACTGTATAACAAATGATAACAAAAATTTTATTAAAATGTCCCAGAGTACACAGCAGATATCGTTAGCCAATGGCTGGAAACTGAAAGCTAAAGGTCAAGGTATAGCATATTGTTCTTTCATAAAAGAGAATGTAAAAATGTTATATGTACCACAACTTAAGTTTAATTTAATTTCAGTTAGAATTTTGGTTAAACTAGGATATGTAGTTACCTTTAAAGGAGATAATTGCATAATTGAAAAAGAAGATAAGAAAATTACTGCATCTTTAAGAGGTGAATTATATGTTTTAAATGATAATAGTTTAGAGGTGGCTAACACGGTTTATGATAATAAGAAACCTCTTGATGAATGTATTCACTTGTTACACCAACGGCTAGGGCATTTAAATTTTAAAATGCTTAAGAGAACTGTTCAATTATCTAAAGGAATAAGTTTAAAACCTTGTAATAAGTATTTGCAATGTTTTGCGTGTAATCAAAGCAAAAGCAGGGTCATACCGGCTAATAGAGTTGATGGATTTACTACCAAAGAGCCTTTAGAAATAGTATTTGCTGATTTAATACGTCCGAAAAAACTAAGTGTAGGAGGAGCTCAATACATACTAAGTATAATGGACCACTATTCTAGATATGGGTTTTGCTATTTAATGAAGAGCAAATCTGAAATGTATCTAAATCTCTTTAATTGGATTAAATTTGCAGAAAGGAAAACTAAAAAGAAATTAGTAACTCTTATAACAGATAATGGTGCGGAATTTACAAATAATAAATTCCAGAATAGATTTAGAATGTTAGGTATTCAACATAAAAAGTCTGCACCATATAGGCCACAACATAATGCCTTTATAGAGAGACGAGGCCAAACACTACAATCAATGGCACGTACTATGTTGTCTGATTCAGGATTACCTGACAATTTATGGGGAGAAGCAATAATGTGTGGTAATCATATATTAAATAATGTTGTTAATTCAACAACAGGTGAATTACCATTCACATTGTGGCATGGTACAAAACCTGATTTAAGTTACATGCACACATTTGGAGCACCAGCATGGGTGCATATCCCTTCACAACTTAGACACAAAGGACAGCATACAGCTAAAAGATTATTTTTTGTAGGATATGAATCTAATCATAGATCTTATAGATTCTGGGAACCAGGTACATCTAGAGTTTACACCAGTGCTAGTGCTAAATTCCTAGAACATGTAGGATGGAATAGATTAGAGCAAGATTTAAATAACGAAGTAATTATTGAACCCTACAAAAGGCAGAAAGAACAGACTAGTTATAAGAAGAGTCCAATTAAAGAAGAAGTCCATGAAAAACAAATAGGACTACAACAAGAAGAAATAGTTGATCAGGAAGAGTTAGATAATCAAGAACAGTTAATAAATGAAAGTCCACCTGTAAGTCCTGTAATACCTAGAGGTACTACACATGTAACTAGACCACCTGATAGGTTTCAAGCAAGTATAGTTTGCCAAGTAACTAAAGTTCCAACTATTGTTGATGAACTTAGGATGTATCCTGCTAAGGATCAGGAGAACTGGCAAAAGGCAATGAAAAAAGAACTAAATTCATTAAAGTATATGAAGATGCTAAATTACCTCCAGGAGAAAAATCCATTGGGTGCAAATGGATATTTAAAGTAAAAACTGGAAATGATGGGACTAAAGCTAGGTTGGTAGCTCAAGGATTTAATCAAACTGCATCTGATTACAATGAAGTTTTTGCACCAAGTCTTAAAGCAACATCTTTGAGAGCAGCTTTAGTGTGGGCAGCTAAGAAAAACTATGTCATTTACCATTTAGATGTAGAAACTGCTTATCTGCATGCACCATTGAAACACACTATATATTTGAAAAAGACAATGATTATAAAAGACAATAAAGTAAATAGTAATGATTGTTGGAAACTCAAAAAGAGTCTTTACGGGTTGAAACAATCTGGCTTTGAGTGGAACCAATATATTGTGAAAGAGTTAAACAATATAGGTTTAAAATCTGGTTTAGCAGATCCATGTGTGTTTAAAAGAGAAAATAATGGAACGGTGTCATTATTGTTATTATTTACAGATGATATTGCTTTGATAACTAAGACTAATAATGAAGCTAATGAGATTATATCATTATTAGCCAAAAAGATAAAATTAAAGCATTTAGGTGAAATTAAAAAGTATCTAGGATTGACAATTAACAAAACTAAAAATGGATTTAAGATATCTCAAGAAGATAAAATTTGCCAATTAATTAAAACGTATAAAATGGAACTTTGTAAACCAGCAAAGACTCCAATGAGTCAGGAAGTTTGCCAAACTGATGCTCAAAGTCCCAAATTTGATAAGTCCATATATCAATCTTTGATTGGTAGCTTATCATATATCAGCAATTGGTCAAGGCCTGATATAGCTTATAGTGTTAATCAGCTGGCACGTTTTAATTTGGATCCACATCAATGTCATTGGCAATCATTAAAGAGAATTTTAACATATCTTAAAGGAACAATGAAGCATGCATTGTATGTAGAACCAAAGGGTGATTTGAGTCTTAGTGCCTATGCAGATGCAAGTTTTGCAACTGACATAAACACTAGAAAATCAACATCTGGGATGGCTATATTGTTTGGTAAGACACTAATAGGGTGGAGGTCAATCAGACAACAGCATATAAGCTTGTCCATGATGGAAGCAGAATTTTCATGTCTGTCATTACTATGCACTGACTTAATTTTGTACAAACAGTTATTATTAGACATGGGTATAACTGTTCCATTATTGTGTACGAGGACAACCAAGCAGCCATAAAGTTAGCTACTAATATAGCTGTAAAAACTAGATCAAAGCATACTGATTTAAGATATTTAAATGTTAGAGAATCTGTAAAGAATGGGCTAATTAAATTGGAATACTGCATGACAGAAGAAAACATTGCAGACCAATTTACAAAAGCTCAAGGAGTAATCAAGTTTAAAGAAAGTTGTAATTACTATAATTTAAAAGTGTAAATAGTTATATTATTATTACCTAAAAGGGGAGAATGTTAGGGATAACTTTGTTTACCCTAACTGGTTTAGGTAAAATAATAAATATGTTATCATGGTTTATTAGTTAAAGTGTCTGCAACTTTAACTGTAGGAATGTAATTAAGGGAGTGGTTGTGAAAGCACCATAAAAGAAGCAAGGAATGTCAGCTTGCTCTCTCTGACTTGATGATCCCTAATTACTGGATGAAGACTGTGTTTTTCCCTACTGGAACGGGAGAGAGAGAAAGGACTATTGATTTATTGTAAGTGAATTGACAATTGGATATTCTACACGGACTTTGCTAACTGAATATCCTTGAATGGACTGACTAAAACGATACATGACTAATGGACTGTTATTTTGACTATGCGATAAACTCTAAATGGAATAAACTATATTTTTGATAGCACAAGCGTATCTGTTATTTTTACTGTATGTTAACAAACATACAAACTTATCTCACTCATTTATCTGTATGCCTATCTGAGTAACGCTGCACATTCTGTTTAGCTTGTCTCCTTAACCCTGGTTGGGGAACACAGGCTTAACAATTATTATTAATAATGATAATATTAATAATACTAATAATATTACTAATAATATTAGGAGAGGAACAGAGGAAGTACAGTTATCTCACATTAAGTTGCCTTTTGGATGAGTTGTCCCATGGACAGTGGCCCCACATTGAGAGTTGGCCATGGTGAGTTGGCCATGGTGAGTTGGCTGTGGTGAATGGTTGCAGGAACTGGGCTTGGCTAGTCTAGTAAAGAGAAGGACCAGGGGAGACATGATAGCAGTCTTCCAATAATTGAACGGCTGCAACAGGGAGGAGGAAGGGGTCAAGCTATTTTCTAAAGTGCCTGTAGGCCAGACAAGGAATAATGGATGGAAACTGAACAAGGAGAGATTTAACCTGGAAACAAGGAGAAACTTTCTGACAGTGAGAACAATCAACCAGTGGAACAGAAGTTGCCCTTGGAAGTTGTGGGAGCACCATCACTTGAGACTTTCAAGAAGAGATTGGACTGCCATTTGTCAGAAATGGTATAGGGTCTCCTGCTTGGTCAGGGTGTTGGACTAGATAACCTACAAGGTCCCTTCCAACTCTGATTATCTGTATCTGTATCTGAGTTGGCTGTGGTGAGGTGGCTGTGGTGAGTTGGCTGTGGTGAGTTGGCCATGATGAGTTGGCCACAGCAAGTTGGTTGCAGCGAGTTGTCTTAGAAACTCCTCAAGTGCCTAAGACACATGTAATCCCAAATTACCTTAATTCACCTTAGTGATTAAATGTTGATTTTAGAGCATTATTTTTTCCTTCTTTTTTCAAATTATTTAATTAGTCTTTATTTAAAAAGAGATCTGTTAAGCTTCAATATGGATGTTCAATATGAATGTTCTTCGTGTGTAGTTAATCCATGATAATTTATTCCCACAGCTTCAACCATAACAACACAAGAGCATACAATAGATACAAACTCAAGGTTAACCGCACCAAACTTGATTGCAGGAAATACGACTTCAGCAACAGAATGGTCAATGTCTGGAATACTCTACCTGACTCTGTGGTTTCTTCCCCAAATGCCAAAAACTTTAACCTTAGACTGTCTACTATTGACCTCACCCCTTTCCTAAGAGGTCTGTAGGGGGCGTGCATAAGCTTACTAATGTGCCTATCATCCCTGTCCTATTGTTTCTTTTATTTTTCTTATATGTACCCATTTCATGTATTCATAACTAGGTTTATATGTATGCCTATTAACTTGTAAGCAATTGACAAATCAAATAAATCAAATAAAATAAATAAATGTTCAGATCTTCATGTGACTCATTGGTCATCTAAGAACTTGTCCACTCCTTCCTAGCAAGAGAAGTTATAATTCTGGCTATATTCTAAGAGTTTCTAGTCTGGAGTTTCTAACAGTATACAATTTATTCTCCTGCTAAATGTCAGTTTTTTAACTTTGCATGATTTGTATCAGCTATGCTTCCTAAAGCGATATATCAGCTGTTCTAAAAGCATATGACACTTTTTTTTTTCTCTTTTTAATCCCCAATCTGTATCACATGAACCCTTCATGGTTGCAAAGAAGAAAATGAATCAGAAAGATAAAAAATCAAAATGTTTCTCATAACATTCCAAAATATTACAAAAACATAGGGCCATTTTTATGTTTATGTCCATTTGTATTCATAAATGGACTATATTTCAGATTTTTGCTAGGGGAAACTCAAACACTTTCTTGTTATTATCCAAAAAGCAAAGCCCTGGAAACATAATTCTTAAAAATGTGAAAAATTATTGGCTGGTACTAAAAGAGGATGATTAGCTAGACCAAAAACCAAATGGCACTCCTTTTGGTGGTACTTACTCAAAAAGCATTGATCCATTTTTTTCATATATATTTTCTCCTAAGGAAACAGAGGTAGTTTGAAGTATTTTTTGGGATGGGAAGATGGATTTGGATGAGGATAAATGGCAGAATAATATTAGACATACCTACAATCACTTCTGATCAGATAAATATAGAAAGAGAAAATACTTGATTAAGTGAATACTGGCATGCTGGCTGGGAAATTCTGGGAATTGAAGTCCACAAATCTTCGCTATCATTGTGAAACACCTTGGTGTAGTATAATGGCTAGAAACACACCACCCAAAGTTGGACAAAGGTCCTGCTGGAAATGTTCTCCATTTGCAAATCCAGCAGTAGCTGTGAACCCGGGAGGACTTCTGAATCATGGACTTATTGCTGTACTCTGTAGTATCTCTTTCCCCTTTGAAAAATAATGCTGGAATTCAGAGAAAAAGCAACTTTTATCTTGTCTGGATTGAACATTAGTCTATTTCATCCTCTCCAGAGCTCAGCAGCTTCCAGGCAACAGGACAAAGTCAGGACCAGGATGCTAATATACTATCAACTAACAGCTTGCTTTCAGAAGTTGTTGGTGCTTCATCACTGGAGGTTTTTAAGAAGAGACTGGACAGCCACTTGTCTCAAATTGTATAGGATCTCCTGCTTGGGCAGGGGGTTGATCTTCTGGCCTCCAAGGTGCCTTCCACCTCTATTTTGATTGATCTGCATATCAATAATACCTGAATCAATAGATGATCATTCCCAGTATTTTCATATAAATGTTAAACTAAAAATAGGAGAGGACATTTCATCAGGCATTTTTATTCCAAAATACATGTGACTGACTGGCAATTCTTTGTGTACTGTCTTTCTCATACTTGATGTCTGCTTAACCTTTTGGTTTCTCGCTGATATTTCAGTGGATTGATTCATTTTGCTTATATCTCATTGTTGCTTGGTTGTATGTTCCCTCCAATTGAAAAGGTAAGATGGAACTCTTAATTGAAATAGCTGGTGAACAGGGGTTTGCAGGAGCACCAGTGGACAGATATTTTTCTGAAATAAATTTGTAGGTTTCTTTAACAATAGACTTCCTTTGACTGGGTGTGCAATTGCTTAACAGTTATGCAAAAAGCACCCTGGTTTTTTATGTACTGTAAATAATAGAATATTCATTATACTTGAGCATTAGATTGAACTATGTATGATTAAGAGCTAGCAATGACATCCTTGAAATACTGTATAAGGAAACACAACAGTAAATGCAAATATGACATGTATAAACACGTTTAAGACAGGTTTACCAGATCTGGTTGCCTCTAGATGTGTTAGACTTTGATTTCCATAATTCCTGTCTCTGGGTACCAGAAAGGCTAATCAGATTTTTAACAGATAAAAATAATTGTTCAGAACAGAGCTGTTATTTACAAGAGGTTTGCAAATCTGTTTACTGTAGATCTGGACAATGAAATAAAAGTTGCCCAGGTTAAATTAAATCAAAGAAACTTTCACTAGATTCCATTTTAAAGTAGAAGTCTTATTCTTTATACTATATTTTTTGTATTTTTCATTTTTCATGCAGCTGTTCTACCTACTAATGAGCTACCTAAAATTTTATACTTATACAATATTTTATCAACATTAAAATCTGTCCAAGCAGAGGGAAATATGTTCGCAAACAACATGGTGACAATTCCATGATTCCTCCCCTCCCATTTTTTAAAATAAGCATCAACTTTCTAGTTCTATTGCATTAATTAAATCTATAATGTTCAAGTCAAACTGATTGAATGACCCACTTAAGAAAAAGCTCAATTATTTTTTACTTTACAATTTGGAACATACAGTATAAAGACAGTTTGGTTACTGGAACAATAGATGTTTTGTTTATATGTTGTGAGCTGCCCAGAGTAATTTGGAATTGGATAGCATCTAAGACAAATAAATAAACAAATCTGAAAGATTGGAATATTTCTCTCCCATGGAGAAGATTCATTATATTCAATTATATCATCAAATGTTAAAAATTTTTAAAATTTACTTATTTGATTTGTCAATCACTTACAAGATAATAGGAATAAGTATAAACATGAATAAGAATACAGAAAATAGGTATGAATAAATGGGGATAATAGGATAGGGACGGTAGGCATGATTGTGCACTTATGCACACCCCTTACAGACCTCTTAGAAATGGGGTGAGGTCAATAGTGGATAGTTTAAGGTTAAAGGAGTGGGGTTAGAGGATGTAGCAACAGAGTCAGGTAGTGCATTCCAGGCATTGACCACTCTGTTGCTAAAGTCGTACTTTCTGCAATTGAGTTTGGAGCGGTTTACCTTGAGTTTGTATCTGTTGTGTGCTCTTGTATTGTTGCAATTGAAGATGAAGTAGTCCTTGACTGGTAAAACATTGTAGCAGATAATTTTGTGTACTACACTTAAGTCCAACCATAGGTGGCATAGTTCTAGGTTGTCCAAGTCCAAAATTTCAAGCCTGGTGGTGTAGGATTATTCTGTTGCGAACAGAGGAATGTAGTACTCTACTTGTGAAATACTTCTGGACTCACTCAATTGTACTAATGTCTGATATACAGTGCGGATTCCAGACCGATGAGCTGTATTTGAGTATTGGTCTAGCAAAGGTTTTGTATGCCCTAATTAGCAATTCAATATTATCGGAGGAGAAGCTTCGTAAGATTAGATTTACAACACTTAAAGCCTTTTTGGCAATGCTGTTACAGTGAGCTCTGGCATTTAGGTCGTTTGATATAAGCATTCTGAGGTCCTTGACAGAGTGAGGGTCATCAACAAGATCATATCCGCCTAGCTTGTATTTGGTGTACTGATTATTTATTTTTTTTACCAATGTGTAGCACAGAGCTTTGTTGTTGAGATTTGGAGTTGCCGGTTGTTCTGTTGTCCGAATACTTCCATTTTTGCTAGTGAAATGGGGTTTCATACCTGAATAAAAGGAAAACTCTGAAAATGTGCCTATTTCTCCTGTTCTAGGAGAATGAAGCTGCTTCTACTTTTTGTACGGGCTACCACTTTTGCAGATCCAGCAATAGTGAATCAGACTTTCGCTTCATATCCTGGAATGGGTGACCAGGGTGCAGACCAATTTTCAGGTTCTGCTCCATTTCTTAAAGCTCAGCGATAAAACTCATCCTAATGCTTGTAAAAGCCTCAGTTGGGGTTTAAGACACAATTTCCCTGCTTTCTTTTTTTTTTTTTTTTTTAACAAACTTTATTCAGTTTTCACATTAAAAACAAAAATCTCTTTTTGGTGGACAACATATTTCCGGGTCATCATCTTTACATACAAATATGACAGAAATTATACAATGATATATGCATACTTAATTCTATTATTACCTTTTCCATTCCAAATTTTCAGTAGGGAGAGAAACAAACACATTAATTCTTGCCTCTTTCCTTAATTTCAATCAATTTTGTTTCATTTCAATTATTTCAAATTAATCCTTTAGTATTTGTTTTTAAACATAAACAATATGTATTTACCTAATAAATACTAATAAGGTTTAATTCTAAATTCTTTCATTAATCCCAATCTAAACATTTAATTTCATTTCAATTATTTCAAATATAATCCTTAATATTTATTTTAAAAATACAAATAAACAATATATATTTGCCTAATAGTGGTAATAATGAAGTTACCAATGTCTCTCCTTGCTTTTAATAATCTATATTAAACTTATTAATTTAGCTGATTCTTTAGTCTGTCACATTCCCTTTCAATTACACACATTTAATAAGTTCTAAATTGATACAGATCTTAACACAGTCACACAAAAAGAAAAAAGAACAAGTATAAGTTTCCCCTCTTTTACTATTTTGAGTGTGACACCTTAATGATTAGAATATACCTTTATTCCCTCATCTTAATTCCCAATAAACCATTAGTCATTACATCTTCTCAATTGGGTTCCACAGCATATTTCCCCCCCTTTAATAAGAGTTATCAATATCTATATTACCCTATTTTCTAAATATTTTTAATTGCAGAAATATTCTTATTACCCCTTGTCACCCTGCAGAATCCCCCTTTTAATTCATCAACCATTATCTCTGAAAAGGCAATTTCTTTTCAACATTTTACTAGTTCTGTGGTTTTTTCTGTCACATGCCTGTTTCTTACTGCTTCTCCGGTGCATTGTCCAGGGAGCGAACCCAAGTCTCCTCCCGCTCTCTTCCCCATGTCTTTTCTCATTCTTTCTACATTTCCTGACTTCACAAGTATTCCTTCTTTTAATTGTAAAGAAACAATTTCCTTTCACCATTTTACTAGTCTTACTGTTTCTCCTCCCTCTTTTTTCCCCATGACTTTTCTCATTCCAATTTATCTCCTTCTTAATATCTTCCCTCTTTTCTGCTGAATCTTCCTGCCTTTTCTAACTTCACAATTATTCCCTCTTTTAATTGCTTTCTTAAAATTCAACTTTTTAACCTTCCTTCTTTCCCCTCTTCTTTGTAATGTTGTTTGTGTTAATTGTCCATTCAAAATGTCTTCTCCTTGAGTCAATTCCTGCTCTTCTGAGAATCTTCCTTCTTTCAATTGCCATTTCCATTTTTTTCTAGCACAGAGCAAAGTGATTCGCCTCTTTCCTGTAGTAATTCTCTCATATTTTTAAGTTCAATTTTTAAGTCCCAAAGAGATATCATCATTCTTATATTTTATAATCCTCAAAGTCCACAAAAAACAAACAAACCACTTTTACTTTCCTTCTTTCTTCTTTCAATTTTTTAAAGTTCTCAGCTATTCCAGTTCAGGGTTCATATCAAAAACATCAGTCAGTCCCACAAACAATCTTTCCTTCCTTGCTTTTTCTTTTATTCTGGTTCTGCTTTCACTTTCTAAAATTCTTACTTTTTTTCACTATTTCTGTAATTTTATACCAGTTCATTCAAAAACAAAATGCTTTCTTTTTTATTTGAACTATTTTTTTATCAAAAGGTGACACTCTCCATTATACGAAGTCTTCACTTTTTTCCCCCTATATTTTTATTTAAGGTTTTTCGAACCTCAATATTCCAAGACAATCCAGTCTCCAATTTATAAACTTTATTATTATTATTCTTTGGCAATATTAAGTCCAGCTTTAATTTTATACTTGATTATTCCCAAATTATTTTAGTCCAATTTCATTAAATCTTTAATTCCAGCTTCTTCCTTTCCCGGTTCGAAGCCCCATTTAGCTGTCAAAAATATTTTCCTTTTTTTTTCCCTCTGTCCCTTTGTAATTTCGGCACTCACTTTCCTTTTCTTAAAAATTCCATATTACCTTAATCCCGGGGTACTTTTATTTGGTTATACTGCCCAGTTGTCCCGGTTCAGATGTTATCCACCTCTTTCTTCCCTCCTGCACAAATCTTAGTCAAGCTGAGTCATCCTCTTCGGGATGGCCATTTTAGACCATCGCTGCAGTCGTCTTCGGGAGGAAAAAAAGCCAAGCCCGGGGGGGGAGATGTGGCTCCCCATAGACAGGCTTGCTCCTTCCTCTTACTCCGCTGCCCCTCCAAGGCAGTTTCAGCCCCTAATCAGGATAATTGGGGCTCTCTGACGAAAGAGCACGAACGATAGTCGCAGAGAGTTGTGATCTACCATCCGTCGGCGAGGAGGCTCCGCCTTCTTCCCCAATTTCCCTGCTTTCTATAGCGTGATGTCAAACAGTGCAAGGGACCAACTGGGCTTCATTCTTAATGCAAGGAGCTGTGATTGACCAGAACTATGGAGTCTTGAGACCTTTGAGATTTAACTACCTGCTCGATGCAGGAATTCAGATTAAAGCAGGTAGACAGTAATCCAGAGTTTGCTCGAAGACATTCAACGCATTTCAACAAAAGAGTCCAGTGCCATCCTTGATCTCTTACCACAAAGAAAAGGACAAGATGGGCACTGAATAATCTAATCTTGAAATTCTAATTTCTAATTTCAATTATTTGCAAAGGCAGTTATCTTGTGAATGGTTTTCCTATTCTGTTTTTTTTTTTTTAATTAAAAACCAACCCCTTTGCCCTTGTGTTCAACATTTATTTCTTTTTATTTATTTATTAGATTTTTTTATTCCACATTTATTACTTTATAGGTAACTCAGTGTACTCTTCGTCCTCCTATTTTCCCCGTAACAACCATCCTGTGAGGTGAATTAGGCTGAAAGAGAGTAACTGGCCAAATTCACCTACCTGGCTTTCATTCCTAAAGTGGGACTAGCACTCACTATCTCCTGGTGATTGGCCCAAAATCATTCAGCCTGCTTGCATACCTACTGGGGGGACTAGAACTCACAGTCTCCTGGTTTCTAGCATCGTTCTTCAACTACTAGATCAGGGGTCTTCAAACTTGACAGCTTTAAGACTTGTGGACTTCAACTCCCAGAATTCCTCCTCCAGTCATGTTAGTTTAGGAATTCTGGGAGTTGAAGTCCGCAAGTCTTAAACTTGCCACGTTTGAAGACCCTTGGACTAGATCAAACTGCCTCTAGTTTGCTAAACTCCTTCCTTCCTTCCTTTCTTCTCACCTTTTTCTACATCCAATTGCATAGAAAGGTGGGGTGGAGGGAGGGACTGTAGAAATGTCCAAATTGTCCTTCTGACAAAAGCCAGCTTTGGTTAACATGATTGTGTCTTAAATTGATATACCTTTTTACTGATAGCTCCCCTTGCTAATAGCTCTCAAGTGACTCAAAAGCTTACACTATAGCAAAGAGGGTTCACACGTTACTGTTTGAAAAGAAAGCAAGAAAAAGAGATTTTATAATATTGTGAATCATAGCCCCCATTTTATTGATTGCTCGTGATTTTTGTGTGTGAGAGTGTTTAATTGGTCAATCACATACTGCTTATAAAATGACATTTGTTGTATTCTGTATGTTTTTTCCCCTTTCTTTCTCTTCCTTTTTTTTTTTTTGCCTAGCTTTTAAGTAACTAAATGCAGGAAGTGGAGTCTGAAAGGGTGCTTTGTTGAAGGCTAAGTAACATTTCAATCATTGTGGTGGTGGGAAAATCTATCTGGGTTTGTTCGTTCTTCTTATTTTTTCCTCCCTCCCCCCCCCCACCTTCTTAAAGAGCGAATTGGCAAACCAGAAAGAATAGTCTTTGTCATGTGCGAATATGTTGCCCATAAATGGTGGTGGAGGCTCTCCCTCCCAATCAATTGTCCCATGACTTTGCCAGAAGAGAAAAGCTATAAGAAAAAAAGGGGGGAAAGAGAAAGAAAGAAAGAAAGAAAGAAAGAAAGAAAGAAAGAAAGAAAGAAAGAAAGAAAGAAAGAAAGAAAGAAAGAAAGGCGCACTTGATAGAGCTGTGAAGAATGTTTGAATGGCTATTGGGTGTCAGGCATTGTCTTGAAGTGACCTCAATTCGGTACAGTAGAAACCCTGGAAAATGCTATCTGAAGTCACAATACTGCTATTCTCTGCCATTTAGCAAAAGAGATTAGTTAAAAGGGTGACGTTTCGTGCAGAGAGTTCCAAGTATTTCATGAAACAAAAGGAGCCTGAAATGTTTTTGAAGTTATTTTTAATTGAGTTGAACTAATTTAATAAAGGGCCCAAGGAAGGAAGGGGGGGGAGAAATCAAGGATTGTGATTGTTTTATAATTCCTCACAGATGGAATGGACATTTATAGCACATTTCTTTGGTCTTGGAGAGAACAGTAGTCCCATTTACAGCTACTGTTCGCAATTTAAGCCTGCTCTGAAATGAAGTCTTTTCAAGAAGCTGACAGCTTATAAATAAATCTGTCTGATAAAATTGAGCATAAACTGCATCTGTGGTTGGTTTGCCAAAATTAATTCGACATTTAATTAGAAATTTCAGTCAAACATATTTAATAAAAAGAAAAACAGCCTTGGATAGTAAATCAAATGGATTCCGGTTTTCAGCAGACGCTGGACTTTCTTCTTCTTTTTAAATAAAAAGGTAAACAAAACAATAAAGTAGGAAAATGAAGCAGTGGCCTAACCTCTGTGATCCATAAATCTATAGGGGTTGAAGCTGAAAGAATTTGAAGGGAGCTGATGGGATTATTGGAGAGAAGTGGTTAATTAATTGGCTTCAAATTCCCAGTGGAAGCTATTGTGTGACAATTTTTTTTTTGTTGATTCTGTAATTAGGATTTTCAATGGTGGCATTGGAAATTTGTTGTAAACACTGACATCAATCAATATGGTTTTTATTAGCAGTGTGGCAGAGTTTAGAGTTAGAAGTGTGCTTCCAGTAGTTTGTATACTTTGGACACATTAAGGCCGTAAAACGTTGATTTCCACCCACTGGCAGGATGATTTCAATAATTAGCAAAACTGTGAGCCTGCAAAAGAGCAAATGTGGCATGGTCCTATTAGGGATGAATTAGCAAGAGAGGTGCTGGTGGGAGAACCCAGTTTGCAATCTGTTGTGGTTCACCAGCAGCTGATGCAGACGGCAGAGGTATCGGACAGTGAGGACAAAAGGGAACCAGTCCTGGAGTCTGGAGAGGACTTGGATGAGAGTCCTGCATCCGATGCAGGGATGGGGCCAGGACCATCTGGGAGTTGTGTGCTGACTCCAGAGCCTCCAGAGTCTAGCAGCAGTGAGGCAGAGGAATAAGGGGAGCCTGTTCCCAGTGCACATGTGCACAGAGGTGCTAGGAGGTGAGAGCAGCTGAAACAGAAGGGACGGCTCAGGAGTAAGGCTGGGAGGTGATTGCCCCTCCCATAAGGGATAAAAGTCAGACCTCAATGATGAAAGCTTTGCAGGAAGCAAAGTAATTTGATAGATTCCGAGTCCTCCTTGAAGCTCTGTGTACTCTGGTTGTTGGTTTTTTTTTCTGGTATTTTGGTTGGTCTCTGATATAATAGGATACTTCTGTTTTTGGCAACATTCCACAGCACTGAAAGGTCTGTGCTTATCTTGGGGAACTGTTTATAATTAGTTCTGGCTGGAAATCCAAGTAATTCCCAGCATTGCAATAAAATAGTTTTTGCTTTTAAAATAAATTTGACATTAATTCCATTTGACGAAGCCTGGGTCAGAACACTACGAAACTCATGAACCCTACAGTTTAACCCTTTCTAAAAAGAAAGTTAGAAGCCCAAAGAGGTTATGGTAGGCAACATATGACCTATGACACAGCAATCTGATGACTAGTAAAATAAATGTTCTTTGACCTTCCTTTTTAAATAAATGAAAAACATTTTTTAAACAAATATCAAATGCAATTGCAGAGGATCCTTGGAAGCTATTGAACCTTTCCAGAAATGGGTATTCTGTAATGGCTGCCATTTTGGGACTGCTTATTGCATACCTTCAATATTCTAGCTGTATTTTTGGACAAAAATGTTTCCTAATATGGAAATATGCTACTCAGTTCTGTGTTCGCTGAAGGATAAAGAGACATCCATTTGTTGTATCTGCTGTTTGTCCAAACTTAACTGTAAGCAACGCATTAAAGAAAATTAAAATCCATTGGAAACTAAATCCAGAAAATTAGGGGTGAGTGGGGGATACCACCTTTAATAACTCCTTTGGCAACACTGGGGCTAAGAAATATAATTAGGGCATGAATGAATTGTCTGTCAATCCATAGTATCCTTAAGCCATGTTTCTTGGCATAGTGGAGTAGAAAAATGAGGTCACATTGGAATGTATGTTTTAGATAACTGCAATTTCCCAGTGAAATCCAAATTTTACATAATTAGAATCCTATCTTTAATGGTAATATATTTAATTGTTAGATTTATGTCCTGTCTTTTCCTTCAGGAGTTGTCAACACCTACTTGGAGTTGGATGAGAGTCAACAGAATTCAAGGGGGGATTGAACTTAGTTCACTTGTGGCTATGTAGGGATTCTAGGTTGACCCCTCTTTTAATTCTTCCCCCAGATTCTGCCACTCTTTCTCCTACAAGAATTGAGGTGGCATATCTTCTACTTTCTCATCGTTTCTTACAACTCTGCAAGACAGGTTGGGATGAGAGAGAGAGAGGGAGAGAGAGAGAGAGAGAGAGAGAGAGAGAGAGAGAACTTGAACGTGGGTGCTATGTCCTTAAGCAACATCTTAATTACTACACCAACTGGCTTTCAAAGACTTACTAAGTTCTTTGAGGGACCACATGTGGATGAGTCAATAAAGGAAATGGATATAATTGAAACAAGTTCTATATTTAGAACAAAGCCCACATTATAAACTTTGCATCCTTTTTATATTTTAATAAATTGATTTCTCTCCCTTCTGTCTCCTGGATCAGATCCAACAATGATTGTTACCTATGGCAAGGGAGAAAAAAAGTGTCCCAGCGAATTCTATTCCCTTCCCACTGAATAATTATTTGAACCCAGAATAGGATGTTAGAGTATCAGGGTAATTCTGAACAGAGATTAGCAACCTGTAAGCTGCCTGCCACCCTTGGTTCTACTTAAAGAGCTCTAAGACTCTTTATCTGAAATTCAGCATAAAATCACCAAATAACAGCCACACAATTTCCTGTCAAAAGGGTGGGTTTCTACCAAGTGATGGAGTGAGCTCCCATTCTTACCCCAGCTCCTGCCAACCTAGCAGTTTGAATGCATGCAAATGCAAGCAGATGAATAGGAACCACTTTGGTGGGAATCGAAGAGTGTTTTGTGCCCCTCAGCATATAGTAAAGCGGGCCACATGACCACAGAAGTGTCTTTGGACAATGCTGGCTCTCTTAGCTAAGCAACAGAGATGACCACAGTCCCCCTAGGTTGGACCCAACTGGGCTGGGGAAACCTTTTATCTTTACCTTTTCTGATGAAAAACATAGAACAGGAGGTGGGAATTGCCCAGATCTGCTCCATTGATGATGTCCCAACAGCAGAGCCTTGCTCATGGTGACTTTATTGACTGTTTCCGTGTATGATTTGATTGCTTATTGTACCCTATGACTATTATTAAGTGTTGTACCTTATGATTCTTGACTCTTGACGAATGTATCTTTTCTTTTATGTACAGTGAGAGCATAAGCACCAAGACAAATTATTTGTGTGTCCAACGACACCTGGCCAATAAAGTATCCTATCCTATCCTGTCCTGTCCTATCCTATCCTATCCTATCCTATCCTATCCTATCCTATTCTATTCTTTTCGTTAAGAAGGTGCCATGCAATCCGCATGAAAGTCAATTTAGTCTAATGATTAACGCACCAGGCTAAAAAGCAGGAGAAGTTCTAGTCTGGATGACTTTGGGCCAATCACCAGGAGATGGTAAGTTCTAGTCTTGCTTTAACATGAAAGCTGGATAAGTGACTTTGGGCCAATCACCAGGAGACAGTGAGTTATAGTATCTCGTTAGGCATGAAAGCTGACTGGGTCACTTTCAGCTAGTCACTCTCTCTCAACCCAACCCATGTGAAGTGTCCTTGTTGTGGAGGAAGAAGGAGCATTAAGTTGTTTGCTCCCTTGAGTTATTTACAAAAATAATGAAGTCAAGTTTTTTTTAATAATAAATAAAGTATACTAAATTCTGACTTTCAAGGATGGAAAGTGACCAAGAGGCTCAGGAGGATGGTCTAAATATTTCCCCTTGCTTCTCCCTGCCTCACAGTAAGGCCACCAATGTCTGACTCCATGTAATTTGATCCTTCACTTTAGTGTGCTCTAGAAGAACCTTGCAACCGAGTTTACATCAAGTTTCAATAAGTCCCAACTTGGTTTTTTCGCATCCCCAGTGTGAGAATTCTCCGAGCGGATCTCTCCATGAATTCCATGTGCTCTTTTACAGAGTCAATCCCTTCCTCCACCCTAGCCATCTGAGGGTTCTTGTGATCAGGCCAAAACAATGTGCTATATTGTGATGTGGCAAGGAGACAAAGCTACGAATGAAAGCAGATGGTATTATCTCTGTGTACAAAGCCCTGTTTGGATTTTCTGATAATTATCTGATTGATTTTTTTTTAAAGGAATCATTAGGAAGATAGCTAATACCAAGTGTGAACATGAGAGCTTTCTCTGTGCGCCAGGATTTTGTTGTGATATTTTTTTGGGGGGGGTAAAGTTTGTGTTAAGTTCTGCGCATGGGTGCAAGGAACGGAGACGAGGCAGTGAACAGTGAACTTCAACTCTTTATTAATCATCATGAACAGAGCAAAAACCTGGGGCAGCAGCAGCCCTTTTATAGAGTAGGCTGCTGACCTATTAACCAATGAGAACACGGAAGTATTAAACCCTTGAACCAATGAGAGTGGCTCATTAACAGCCAATCAGATGCTCCAGAACGGACCAATCCGATATCGCTATTATCGGCCAATCAGAAATGCAGGATTAGAACCCTGCTTTTTCTTTAAGCTTTGATAAAACTTTATTTGAGTGCTTTTATTAGTTCATAACACCCCTTCTCCCCGGGTTCCGTTTGAGGGGTGCGGTGATGTAATCTCTAAGATATGTGGGTTGTTTTAACTGTCTATTAGATTTGCACTGTCCCACCAGTTCCCGTCTACAGTCCAGCTTTGGTGGGACGTTTTTGGACATATCTGGTACCGGCAGTTCCGCATTCTCACTGGATGACTCGGTGCCGCTAATTCTGTCGTTGTTGTTGTCCTCCGATCTTATCGGGCTAGCCTCCATTGAGGTATTCCTCTGTGGTGAGGACACACCCCTCCCTGATTCTTCTTCATTAATCGCGCCCGATCGCTGACTTCCTTCGCTTCTGCTCTCCACCATCTCGAATTCGGTTTCTTCAATATCCCCTCCCCCCTCAGTTTGGGAGTCCCAGGAGTCGCGGAAACTGGGTTGTAGTCTAGAGTGAAGCTGATCTATATGGCGTTTCCATATTTTTCCTTCGCAGGTTTGCACACGGTACGATCTGGGCCCGGTGGTTTGAATTACGGTTGCTTCGATCCATAATGGTTTGCTGGAGAGGTTTTTAGCGAAAACTAAGTCGCCTACCTTGAACTTGCAGAATTTTCCGCTAGATCTGCAACTAAAAACTCTGACCAGAGAGTCATTCTAGGTGACAATATATGGGGGGTTGGCTTGTCTACCGCTATAATCCCTAACAAAGGTTTGTGGTCGGTAACAATAGTAAAAACTCATCCATACACATATTCATGAAACCATTTCACAGCAGATACAACAGCAAGAGCCTCTTTGTCAATCTAGCTATAATTGCGTTCAACCTTTGATAAGGTCCTTGAAAAATAGGCAATAGGGGCCTCACCACCATTTGGTAACACATGACTCAAAATGGCTCCTACTCCAAACGGTGACACGTCATATGTAATTGTTAAAGGCAGAGTCTCGTTATACTGCATTAAAACAGCATCTGAGGTTAGTAAGTTTTTCACTTGTCGGAATGCGTGCTCCTCGCGGTGTTCCCAGACCCAGGTTGCTTTTTTGTTGAGAAGTCTATGTAGGGGCTCAGCTACGGTCGCTTTCTGGGGCAAGAAGATGTTGTAAAAGTTTATGAGTCCCAGGAAAGCTTGGAGATCAGTTCTATTTCTGGGTCTTGGGGCGTTTTTGATTGCTCTCAGCTTGCTGTTAGTGGGGTGGATGCCCTGTTTATCGATTAGGTACCCCAGGAACTCTACTTTGTCTGTACACAGTTGACATTTATTTTTTTTAACCTTAAGGCCAGAGTCTTTAAATTTTTGGAGAACCAATTTAAGCCGCTTTTCGAGTATTTCTCTATTTGGGGCAGCAATTAAAACATCATCAAAGTATGGCACGACCCCCTTGATCCCTTGCAAGAGTCTCTCCATCAGACTTTGAAAAATCCCTGGGGCTACGCTTACTCCGAATTGGAGTCGGTTGCACTTAAAGGCACCTCAGTGCATAACGATCGTCTGTGCCTCTGCGGTTTTTTTTTATCTACAGGCAGTTGTTGGTAGGCCTGTGCTAAATCCAATTTAGCAAAGACTTTTCCGCCCCCCCAGGGAATGGAGAAGGTGTTGTACCACCGGTACCGGGTAAGCGTTCTGTTGAAGAGCGTGATTAAGGGTGGCCCGGTAGTCCCCACAAATACTTAACGATCCATCTGGTTTGATGGGTGTTACAATTGGGGTTTCCCAACGAGTGTGGTCAGTTGGCTCTAAAACACCCTGGGCTATTAATTTATCGAGCTGCTCGTCAATTTTTGGTTTAAGGGCAAAAGTACCCGATGAGGCTTAAGGCAGATGGGGGCTACTTCAGGTTTAAGGTTAAATGATATTGGGGTCCCCTTGTACTCACCTAGTTTGTCTGCGAAAACATCCTGGAATTTCTGGACGATGGCCTCCTCCCAGTTGTCACTGCTGGTTTGGTGAATGCCGGCTACCTCAATCCCGAGTGGGGTGAACCATTGAAGGCCTAACAAGCTAGGCCGGTCATGGTCAACGACAGTCAGTGGTAATGACGCAGTACAATTTTTGAATGATACTTGGACTTGGCTGGATCCAACGACCAGAATTCGGTTCCCCTGATAATCTTTGAGTATAACTCTTTGGGCTCTGAGATCTTGACGCCAGACGGCAGGGATTAATTGTTTAAGAGTCTTCCAGGAAACCATCGAGAGGAATGATCCTGAATCAACTTCCATCACACAAGGCTGGTTTTCGATGGCGACCTTCACTCGGATCTTCTTTGCATCTAGCGATGAGGCGTGACCGATTGTAATGGTTTGGTGTGCCTCTTCTCGATATAATGGCCGGTGTTTTATTTCTGTAGGAGTGGTTGTTCCTTTGGCGGTTCAAATGTTCCCGACTCACAGGACGATTCTCTGTGGTCTGGCAGTAGTTGTTTCCCCTCTGAAGTGGGCTGGATCCTTGCTTGCTTCTACAGACCTTTCCGATGTGGCCTCTTTTCCCACAGAAATGGCAGAGCGCGTCAAGGAATTTGCAGTCTGATCGCGGGTGGTTTGCCCCACAACCCGCGCATTGGTGCGGTAGTCTTTGATTCCGCTGGTGGCATTGGTCATGTTCAGACCAGAGCTAGTTGACCTCCTCCTCATCACTTTCTGATGGCGATTCGAGGTCCTCGTGGTGGGTAGCTGTTGTGTGCCTCTCTAGGCGAGCTGAGGTATCGCTGGCGAGTTGACGGAGCGGTGCATTGGTGCGGCACATTCGGGCGCCTGACTTCCTGGTTGCTTCTGCTGCAGTAGCGTCTTTGATAACATCAGCAAGGTCGATGTCCCCTTTGGCCATGATCTTGCTCTGTGTCATGGGGTCATCTAATCCCAGAATTATTCAGTCTCTCAGAGCTTCTTCAAGGTCTGTAAATCCACAGAGGCCTCCCAGGTTCCGGAGATCCGTGATGAAATCTGCAACATTCTCTCCTTTCCGCTGGTCCCTCTGGTAAAATTCATGTCTTCAGACAAGCGTTGGTACAGCGGGTGCATAGTGGGCCCGTAGAAGGGGTGCGAGGACGTCCCAGTCCATGGTCCTCACCTCAGCCAGTTTCGCTAGTGCCTTGGCCATCTTAAAAACAGCAGGCCCGCAATGGGTCAGGAACACTGCTCGCTTTTTCCCCATAGTGGCATCCTTCAAGTTGTTGGTGTCTAGAAACATCTGGAACTGGTCTATGTATGAGTCCCAGTCTTCTTGTGCTGGGTCAAATGGAGCGGGTGGTATGGCGCCGCCAGACATGGTTCCGTTGTCGATGTGTCTTCAGCCACGTGCTCTGTTTGGTGCTCTGTAGTGTTCAGTCAGCTCTGATGTTTCTGCATCCCATCCTCATCGCCAGTATTATGTTCTGCACATGGGTGCAAGGAACGGAGACGAGGCAGTGAACAGTGAACTTCAACTCTTTCTTAATCATCGTGAACAGAGCAAAAACCTGGGGCAGCAGCAGCCCTTTTATAGGGAAGGCTGCTGACCTATTAACCAATGAGAACACGGAAGTATTAAACCTTAAACCAATGAGAGTGGCTTGTTAACAGCCAATCAGATTCTCCAGAATGGACCAATCTGATATCGCTATTATTGGCCAATCAGAAGTGCAGGACTAGAACCCTGCTTTTTCTTTAAGCTTTGATAAAAATTTTATTTAAGCGCTTTTATTAATTCATAACAGTTTGAATGAGCAATTCTTTATTTAAAAGAAGGACTAGGGGTGACATGATAGCAACCTTCCAATATCTAAGGGGCTGCCCCAAAAGAAGAGGGGATCAATCTATTCTCAATAAAACAATCTATGAAATGGCTTGCCTCCAGAAATTGTGGGTGTTCTATCACTGGATATTTTATAGCCATTTGTCTGAAATGACATAGGATCTCCCATTTGAGCAAGAGGTTAGACTAAAAGACCTCCAGGTTCTCTTCCAACTCTGTTATTCTGTAAGTCTGTATCATCTTCTAATTTAGGTCTTATGGATTCAGGGGGTGTTTTTACAGAAGAGTGCCCACAAAATGGATGCACAGATTAAAGATATAACTATAGGCTAGATGCCAGCTTTTATATCTCCTTTGCTACATCTCTGTTCATTGCTGGATACAATTCAATATGTTGGTTTTAATTTCAAAATCCTTCATGGCTGTGAAATTACCTGCACTGCCATTTTAATATGAATGGAAATATGAGAGCATAGAATGTGCATAGAAACAGTCTGTTCTCCTTCTCCTCCTTTTACTTCTCCTCTCTCCCCCTCCTCCTCTTCCTCCTCTCTAAGTGGGGGGGGGGAGAAGGCCTGCACTGCAACACCTACTCTACCATCTTGTTAACGTTGATTTTTACCCTTAACCTTTAAGAATGCCTATTGTTAAGCAAAATAGAATTGTAGAATCAAAGAACTGTAGAACTGAAAGACAACGTGAAAATCCTCAAATCATGGCTGCCAACTCTCACGCAATCAGCGTGAGACTCACGCAATTCAACCAATTTTGACTGTCTCACTCTGATAAACGAAATCTCACGCTAAACCCCCAAAATCATGGAATGTACAAAAATATCCCTACATTCTCTGATTATATTCCGAATATTCCCCTTAGCTTAGGAGAAGGATGAGCTCCCAGCGCCGCCCCGCCCTGCCCAGCCACCCCGCCCTGCCCAGCCACCCCACCGCGCCTCTTTTCCCGCCTTAATCCTTCTGCCGGCATCCCATAACTGTGCATGATGCCGATCATTAGCAAATCGCTTCAGGAAAGCGAAGAGCAGGAGGCTTCTTCCCGCCCGGGGCGCTCGCAGCCACTTTGCCCCGCCCTCTCCCTCTCTGCAATGTCCTCTGGGACAAGCCAGCTGCCCTTTTCAAAGAAGGACACAAGGGGGCTGGCAAAGCCTCTTTTGCGGGCAACAGCCTCGGCCAGTAATAACCCTGGTAAGCAAAGCTGAATTGTCCACTGCCAGAGATGTAATCCTGTCAGTCCTCCAACCTTTCTATTTTGCAAAAAACCTGCCCAGCCCCTTTATAGATCAGCCTGGCGCGCTTCTCGCCTTGCTGGTTTGGGAAGACTCTTTTGGATCAGCTAAAAGAGAGCATAAGGCATGTAAAGGGGTGGTAATAATAATTATAATAATAATAAAATTTAAAATAATAATAATTTTATTCAGAGTTGTGTTGGATCTCTTTTTTGGGGGGGGGGGTTGTCCCATTCTTTCTTGGTGTTCTTTCTGTCCTTTTTGCTTTTTTAAATGGTCTTTCTCCCCTGGGTCAGAAATCCAGCCAGAGAAAATAAAGAAACATCTTTGGTGGTTAAATGGAAGCCACTCCGTAATGGCTTTGTTTCAGAAGAAGGAATCACTTTTTCCTCTTTCTCCTTTGAGTTTAAATCCTAGGTCTCCATGCACCAGATCGACAGGACTGTACTACATTATTATCATATTTTCAAACCCTTAGATAAGGACTCAATAAGGACTTTTTTTGATGCCAGTAGGCTTCTCAGCCCCAAATTGGGATAGCCCTGATTCAACTAGAACATATTCTAATCTTAACACAATTTACCATCCAAAGAGCAGTAAGACCATTAAGTTCAGAATCTAAACTTACCCAATAAATATTGTATGGCCGCACAGCAGGCCGCCACACCAGAAACCCGCTAAATTATTAGAGTTGACAGTTCATCTGTGATGAAGTGTAGTATTTAACCTGTGGCATTCAACTACTATTCCAGAGTTTCCTTGTGAATCAAGAGCTGCACTTGCTGTATTTTTTAGTCTCTACCAGGGCTTTGTTTTGGTTCTATAGCTTCTATGATGAAAGCTAGGGCCAAGCTTCAGAATACAGTAGATGAGTTTTACAGTTAACAATATGTATATTTATATGAAGCACTCATTATTCGATTAAATGTTTAGTTTATACATGTCTGAAATTATGAACCCCTATTTCAGTCAACAAGTTAGTATATAATTAAAGACTGAGACTATAGCATTTGATATTGGCATGTAGTATGGTATTTGATACAGAAAGAAGAATACCCATTGATGTATTTGCATTATCTCTGTAGTTGTTTCGGGTTTTTTGTCTTTTTGTTGCACATTGAATTCATCCTATAGTGGTCTATAGTACATCACTAAGCTAATAAAGTCAGTTGAGGTAGAATACTGCAGTTACAAGTCAGGAACTTCAATTATTCATGGTCAGTGAACTGCATTATTAATATCTTACAAATCCGGTTCAAGTACATTGGTGCTGCTTGCATGTATGTATGTATGTATATGTCCAAATCATGACTAAAGTATGCATCAGATTGCACCATTTAAAATGTAAAATTGTCAAAGCTCCCTACCGTGGAAGGGGAGACACCCCCCTTCCACACCATCCCCCCCTCGGTCGCTCCGCTCCCTCGCAGTGTCTCACTCCGAACTATCACTCAAGGTTGGCAGCCCTGTCAAATACAACTCAGTTCCCCATGCAAAAATCCAAATTCAAACAAAAATATACAAAGCTGATCTGTTTCAGCACAATCAGTAATGGGGAATCCATCCCACCTCTGGTTAGTTGGTTGCCAATTTTCTTTTGAACTTCAGTGACTGTGAAAAGTGTCAATTGTCTAAGTCCTGGTTGCCCCCAAAGTGCTTTTTCCAAGAGGCAACTAGACTTTTTTTTTTCCTTTGAAAACATTTCACTTCTCATCCAAGAAGCTTCTTCAGTTCTTTTTGGACTTCAATGTGAGTTACAGTATCTAACTGGATACAGCTGGGGTAGACATTCTTGTGAAATAGTTCCTGTTTACCAGGTTAAAAATACTAGGCTAGATGAAGGATTATCTGACAAGACATAAGGGAACTTCCAGTATTTCTATCTCATTCCATGCACACTAGAATTTTTCTCAAATTCTGAAAGTCAAGTTCTGTTGAGGATCAAACTGTCAAAGAAATGAGATGACAGGTCTTACTGAGCCACATTTTATCAGGACTTTCGTTCTGATTAAAAGAAAGAAGAAAACAATTGGTTTTTTTCAGGCAATCAATGTGATACTACTGGAAATACTTTTTTTGGAAGTTGTGGCTTCCGCTTACCATTGTGCAAAATACAACAATTTTAGTCTCCAGCCTTTTTTATAGAGAATTTTATCAAAACCACAGGTTTCTGCCTACAAATGGAAGAAGTGGAAGAGAAGATCTCAGTGCTTTGAAAGAACAATAAAATAACAATAAACAACATTACAACTTTTGGCTTTTTAACTGAGGAATCATCTCAACCAGATCTCCATGGGATTGTTTATTAAGTTGGAAGTCCTTGAAGATCTTGAAGCAGATATTCTGGTGACCAGATCAGTTGACCACAAGAGGGAGCCACTAATCTGCACTTTGCTGAGGTGTGGGGCCATCAGTTCTATAGGCTAGCCCTGGGGTCTCCAAACTTGGCAATTTTAAGACTTGTGGACTTCAACTCCCAGAATTCCTCAGCTACTCATGCTGGCTGGGAAATTCTGGGAATTGAAGTCCACAAGTCTTAAAGTTGCCAAGTTTGGAGACTCTTGGGCAAGAGCAGTATTTCTCAACCTTGGCAACCTCAAGAAGTGTGGAGTTCAGTTCCTAAAATTCCCCAGCCAACTCCCTAAAGAATTCTGGTAGTTGGGGCCCACACATCTTAAAGTTGCTAAAACTGAGTAACATTGAGCTAGAAGGCAGAGCTACATTTGAATCATGAGTAAGAACTCACAACTGGTGTACAGATGATGTGCAGTTTTCAGAGGCCTTTAATGTAGCCTCAGTCAAATTCTCATACAAAGGAGAATTGGTAGAATCCCTACCTTGCAATCAGCAAGGTTGCAGCTGATGTCTGTTATCGATGAAGAGAATATTTGTAAGTCAGGTTTGAACTGGTGGACACTGTTGAAGTTACCTAGTTTGGTCATGGAACAACTTCAAGAAGTCAACCAAGCTCAGGGAGCACCAAGGACCCCACTCATTTATGTCCTTCAACATTCCTCTCCCTGTTGCCCCATATGCTATTTGTTGCTACAGATCCAGGAAAGACGGTTGCTTCTTCACATAATGCAAGCATAATCTACAGTCAGGTCCTCTTGAGCAGTGGCCCCCAACCTTTTTCGAACCAGGGACCAGTTTCACGATTATTTATTCTTCCACGGACCGGTACCTGAGTAACGTGAGACTCCATCGCCATCGGGACGGCTTTTCATTCGAAGCTGCCCCTCCCTTTCGACGAAACTAAGGTACGAGCACCCAAACGCCGCTTTCCAACCGAAAACCCGGAAGCACTTTCCAACTGAAAACCCGGAAGCAACCGAAAACCCGGAAGCAACCGAAAACCCGGAAGCGCTGTTGAAACAAGATGGCGGCACCCAAGCTTTACAGCCCAGTAAAAAATGATCCATGGACCGGCACCGGTCTGGGAACCGGTGGTTGGGGACCCCTGCTCTTGAGGACTTCAAAACATCTTTAGAAACTCCTCTTGCAGATTCTCAGATAACGTCTGCAGAAGTAGATCTCAGCTGCTGATGGATTTCAGAAGTCAACCCTGTAATAACCAGACATTCCAAAATGGAAAGAGATTCTAACACAGTTTCATCTGAGTGGTTTGTTGCTTGAGATGATGCCAGATGTCCTTCACATTCAATTTATCTTAATTCCAACAACTTGCTAACATGGCCCTTTAATAGTATGAGTGAATATCCCTTTTAGATGCAATTTATTAAGTATGAACATAATTGCAATTAATTGACCAATACTGTAGTTTTATAAACTTAGCAAAAAACAAAAGGAAAATGGCCTATAACAGAAAAGCAACTGAAGAAAAAGCAATGCATTTAGAAGATAAAAATGGGAGGAGCTAAGGGACTAGGTAAGTTAGCAAAAAAGTGGAACATCCATGGATGGAATTGAATTTAAAAACAATTAAGATGGTGCCCATGGCAACACAATCAGATACCTTTCCCTTTTATTTAATTAGTTTGTTTGCTGCCCATCTTGCCTCTTTTGCTTTGGACATAATAAGGGGAGGAACTTCAGTCAAGGATTTGCAGTCATCATCTTGATTTTTTTTTTTCACCATCTCAGATGTCATGTATGAAAAATAGATTTCAAAAGATGCCTGCTACCAGTAACATTCCTCGTATTTTTTTCAAGCTCAGGCATAAAAAGCTGAAGTTCCCTTTAAATGTGCAGGAATCTGGATTCTACCTTTATTAACATCTGCAAATGCCAAATATGTCAGCTCAGAATGAGAAAAGATCTCAAATTTGACTTAAAAAATACTGTTGTGAACTATTTCTTCATTATGGAGTCTTTGGTGTTCTTTGAGCTTGGTTGTTGACTTGCAAACATTTCATTACCTGACCAGATAACTGTTCTGACCAAGGCTTATTGAGATACTAACAAACACACGTTAGTCCCAAAACCTTGTTTTCTTTATTTCAATGGCTGTGAATTATAGTTATTCACAGCCCGTAATAAGTCTAAAACAGTTCATAATAGTCCCATGGAAGTCTGCTAAAGTCCTTCAGGATAAGTCTGATAAGCACACACCTTTATTTTTCTTGAAATGCTGCCAACGACTAAATTTCCAATTAGTTATACAAGGCCAAACAGAGCACAAATTCAAACTGACCAGTATGAACAAAATTGCTTTCTGCAAAGGTTTCTGTCTCTTTGCTCCTCCTTTATGTCTTATGGGAGGGCTAATCACCTTCAAGCCTTACTCCCGAGTCACCCCTTTTGTTTTAACTGTTCTTGCCTTCTGACAGCTCTGCACACGTGCACACTGGTAACAGGCTTTCCCAGTTCCTCTGCCTCCCTGCTGTCAGATTCTGGAGACTCTGGAATCAGCACATAATTCCCAGATGGTTCTGGCCCCTTCTCTGTATCAGATGCAGGACCCTCATCCAAGTCCTCCCCAGATTCCCGGACTGGCTCTTGTTCCTCCCCATTGTCTGACTCTGCCGCCATCTCCGCAGGCTGCTGGTGGACCACAAAATGAACATCTAGGTGAGCTCCCATCCTGGTCCCTGCCCACCTAACAGTTTGAAAGCATGTAAATGTGACTAGATTAATAGGTAGCACTTTAGTGGGAAGGTAACAGTGTTTCGTGTGCCTTGCTGGCCACATGACTACATAAATTGTTTTCAGACAATGCTAGCTCCCTCACTCAAGAAACAGGGATGAGCACCATGCCCAGGAGTTACACACGACTTTAGAAACCTTTAGAATTATAATTCTTTTATTGGCCTACAGCAGATCACTGTGATGTCTTTATGCGTTTGCTCATCCTCTGATGTAGCCCATTAGGATTTTCAAATAAACATCAGTATAATGAGGCGCGAAAGAATACAATAATTTAAATGAAGGCTGGTTTTCATGAAAATATTGGTCACTCTACCTTGAAGAAAAAATAATCTGTTTTCCTGCTTATATTCAGAGGATTTTCACAACATAAAAACAGGACAATTAGGCAGGTTTCATTTATTAAATAACAACATTGTCTAATGGAAATCTCCAAGAAATCTTATTAAGTCTAGATAGAAGGGAGGAAATCAAGCAGAATTAAAAGCTGATTTGCTTGACTCTCATAGACAAGTCATTATTCTTCATAAATTGGTGGCTCCCAAATTTTTCATTATATGTCTTTAAAATAAAATCAGTCCTTGAAAAAGCACCTTTGGGACAGCATTCCAAATGTTTTTAAGCAGGAGATAAATTAATCTGTTTTAGTTCCAGTGTATTTTGAACTATGTTTGTTCGTAAGATAATTCCATTTCTTTTCTGCACTCATCTACAGGTTGAAAAGAGAGGACAAGTGATAATAATGCATGCTTTAAAATATATTCTTTTCTTGGAACATCTGAATCTATTCTGCATGATCGATTTTTAAATGCAGAATTTCAGCTTTTGAGTTGAGAATTGTAGTACAAAGTTTGAAAAGTGTAAAATCCATTGCAGAGTGTTTCTCCATATCTTTTAACTTTCCTTGCCCAACTTAGGATAATCTTGTCTATCTTCGTATCCTCAAAATTCTTTCTTTCTTTCTTTCTTTCTTTCTTTCTTTCTTTCTTTCTTTCTTTCTTTCTTTCTTTCTTTCTTTCTTTCTTCCTTCCTTCCTTCCTTCCTTCCTTCCTTCCTTCCTTCCTTCCTTCCTTCCTCCTTCCCCTCTTTCCTTTCTCCTGTCTCTCTCTTTCCCCTTCCTTCCTTCCTTTCATTTTTTCTTTCTTTCTTTTTTCTCCTTCCTTCCTTCCTTCCTTCCTTCCTTCTCTCTCTCTCTTTCCCACTTCCTTCCTTCCTTCCTTCCTTCCTTCCTTTCCTTCCTTCCTTCTCTCTCTCTCTTCCCCATCCTTCCTTCCTTTCATTTTTTCTTTCTTTTTTTCTCCTTCCTTCCTTCCTTCTCTCTCTCTCTCTCTCCCTCTCTCCCTCCCTTCTTTCTTTCTTTCTTTCTTTCTTTCTTTCTTTCTTTCTTTCTTTCTTTCTTTCTTTCTTCCTTCCTTCCTTCCTTCCTTCCTTCCTTCCTCCTTCCCCTCTTTCCTTCCTTCTGTCTCTCTCTTTCCCCTTCCTTCCTTCCTTTCATTTTTTCTTTCTTTTTTCTCCTTCCTTCCTTCTCTCTCTCTATTTCCCCCTTCCTTCCTTCCTTCCTTTCCTTCCTTCCTTCTCTCTCTCTCTTCCCCATCTTTCCTTCCTTTCATTTTTTCTTTCTTTTTTTCTCCTTCCTTCCTTCCTTCCTTCCTTCCTTCTCTCTCTCTCTCTCTCCCTCCCTCCCTCCCTCCCTCCCTCCCTCCCTCCCTCCCTCCCTCCCTCCCTCCTTTCTTTCTTTCTTTCTTTCTTTCTTTCTTTCTTTCTTTCTTTCTTTCTTTCTTTCTTTCTTTCTTTCTTTCTTTCTTCTTTTTTCCTCTTTGAGCAATCTGAGTCCTGTGCCTGGTTTCCTAGATGAAACCCTCACATGGGGAAGGCATCTGGGGGGATGGGGGTGGGAGAAAGAGGGAGGGAGGGAGGGAAATGAGAGCTGCAAAGGAGTGTGCCAAGTTACAGAGAAGAGACATTCGTTTTTCTTAAAGCATTAAGAGTCGCCTCCTTCCTCCTGAATCGCCAAGCACTTGTCAAGGTGCCTGAGTTTGCCAAATTAACATGTTGTGTGATGGGCAGATCCCTGCTGGGCTGTTGAAATTGGGGCTTTTCCCTCTGCACGCCCAACTGTCCTGACCTCACTCTCCCACCTCCCCATCTTGCTTTCTATGCCAAGTCACAGCTTGCAATGTTAACGAAATACCACCTTCTTCCGTCTGATGGAAGTATAAAGCTCCCGGGGATGATCAAGGATGAGCCACACGAGTGCTACATTTTTAGAGTGAAGCTGGTGCTGAATGTGGAGGTCCTGAACCACAGGAACAAGAAGAAACAGTTCCCTTGCTTGAATGACATGGTGTGGTTTGTTTTGGCACAATTCCCTTTCAACTCACGTCAGCTTAGGATTGCCAGCCCGATCAGGCTTCCAACTTTGTACCATCCAAGATTATATTTTTCAGTCTAATGGTAATGTCCTGCCTTTCATTTAAGACAGGAGTGTCCAAACTTGGCTGGCTGGGCAATTTGGGGAGTTGAAGTCCAGAAATCTTAAGAGTTGTCAAGTTTGGAGGTCCTCTAATTTAGAACAAGTGGCCTTCCTAGAGTTCATTCCTTCTAGCTTCCTCCATAGTAGCAATCATGTGAGATTGACAAAGTCCTTCAAGGAACGTCCTTGGATGAAGGTAATCCTCACCTCAACCTCAAGGTGGCCTTCCCAGAGTTCACTCCTTCCAGTTTTCCCCATAGTAACAACACTGTGAGATAGGTTGACCCAAAGTATTTCAAGGAATGTCCATGGGTGAGAGTTGTCCTGGGTTTCTCCAGTCCCAGGCTTACATTTTCCTAACTGATTTTTCCATCTGCTTCATTGGTTGTGGAAGATGGATTGACTGCATCACAACACTTTTAGGGGTCAGTAGGGTTTACAACTCCCATTAAAATGTCATCACTTCTGAATGATGTGGAGCAGGTATCCCTGTGATGTGTGTTTGTACTCTGCCTCTGAAAAAAAGCAAAACGGTTTCCTGAAACTGAGGACTGTATACTTCAAAGATGCCATCCTATCTGTTCCTTTCTCCAGGCAATTGATTATGAGCAATATTATTATGTCCATGAATACTTCAGCTTCAACCATAACAATACAAGAGCACACAATAGATACAAACTCAAGGTAAACCACACCAAACTTGATTGCAGGAAATACGACTTCAGCAACAGAGTGGTCAATGTCTGGAATACTTTACCTGACTCTGTGGTTTCTTCCCCAAACCCCAAAAACTTTAACCTTAGACTGTCTATTATTGACCTCACCCCCTTCCTAAAAGGCCTGTAGGGGGCATGCATAAGCGCACCAACCTGCCTACTGTCCCTGTCCTATTGTTTCTTTTTATATTTCTTATGCGTATCCATCTCATGTATTCAAAACTATGTTTATACTTATATCTGTTATCTTGTAAGCGATTGACAAATCAAATAAATAAATAAAAAATTAATCCCATGTTCAAGAACATTTAGTGTAGTCTTGCTAGTTCACCTCTTGTTAGGTAGGATTAAAACAAGTGTAGGGTTGTTGTTTTTTAAACAAACACATTCTTTGTAGAGTTAGAGCATAGGGATTTTAGAGAAGTTGGAAGAGGCCACAAAGAATATCTTGTCAATCTTCAGTCCCGTATAGAAAAATCAATTATAGTCAATCATGCATAAGAGGTTGATGTCCACTCTCTTCTTAAAAGTCTCCAGAGATGGAAGGCCCACTAATGCCAGATGCAAGCAAATAGAATCACTTGTGAAGAGCCTCAAACAGGAGTTTTATTGTGAGTCACTTATCTTACAAGAATCTCGCCATACTGACTGGCATTCTTAGGCCAGATCCAGCTCATTTCTTTTTTGCCTATATCCATGATGGCAAAGCTATGGCATGTGTGCTGAAAGTGGCACGCAGAGCCATTTCTGCCGGCACATGAGCCGTCGGCCGGAACAGATCCACTGTGCACACGCCTCCCTCCAGCCAGCTGGTTGTTGGGTATCTTCCATGCATGCGCTGGGGGCAAGGCATGCAGGAGGGACGGGTGGGGAGGATCATGTGCGCATTGCATTATAGGTGCAGGCATGTGTACACACACACACACACACACACACTTTCGGCATGCGACAATGAAAAAGTTAGGCCTCACTGGCCTATATCCTCCAGCTTAGCCTTTTTAGCTAGTCTCTCCTTGTCGGAGGATTTTTCCACCACTTTCAAATCCAAAATAAAACAGCACCAGACACCCATGCCACCCATGACCACTTGTGTTAAATACCTGCTGGTACCTGGGCGATTGCACCTGAGCTTTGGGTGGCCGTCGTGGCAGGGGCCATGCAAAGACAGGAATATTAATAGCCTGCAGTAAAATTAAGAGGTAGGTCAAATACAATGGAAACATCTGTCGTTCAGCCTTTCAGGAAGGCTGCCTAAAGGGCACCATGGTGGATAAAAGCTCTGGGGTGTGTTCTGTCTTGCCTTTCCATGGTGGAGTTGCAAAGGATCAGTTAGCCTAATGTACATCTCCTGTTCAGCAGCGTTTACTGGGCGGATCAAGGGCGCTCCCCTCGATCTGCCTCCCTGCCCCCTTTCATGGTTTGTCAGCATTTACAGAAGCAATTCTGAGAATGTGCACAACTAAAAGCCTGCTTATTTTTGCATTAGATCCTGCTCACAGCAGCCCTGCTGATGATTTAGTATTATAATCATAGCTTGGGTATTTCTTAAGGGGAGATTATAATTATACATCTATATATCTATCTTTATCTACATTTATTGTATATCTATCTATCTATCTATCTATCTATCTATCTATCTTTTCTATCATCTATCTCTCCTATCTTTCTCTCTCTCTCTCTATTGCTATCTGTCTGTCTCTATTTCTCTACCTCTATTTCTATATTTGTATATATATGTGTGTGTTTACTACACATACTGTACATACAGCTAGATGATAGATAGATAGTATTTTTCCCATTTTTCAAGTCTTCCCCAGAATGTATAAAACATATGTAGCTGCATATTAATTTTATTTTATTTATTAATTAAATTTCTATACTGTGCATCTCAATTAAGTGATTCTGGGTAGTTTACAGCAATATAATAAAACAAGATAAACACATGATATTGTGTGGTTTATGGCTTTCCTTTCTGCTATCCATGTTTTGGAACTTTTAATATTTTCCTGAAAAGCATGTATAATTTCCTTCCTTTCTTTCTTCTCCCTCCCTCCTTCCCATGAGCATTTAAATGTTTACCAAGGTTTTTATCCAATGTTGGTAATGATTGTCTTATAGCAAACACAAAATCTGGCCAAGTTTTTTAAAACAGAGTGTAAAAGAGAAGTCAAATTAGGTGTTAATTCTGAAGGCAAATAAATACATGGCAATCAAAGATTTGAACTGACATGGGGAATGCATTTCTCTCTTTATTTCAGCATTTTTTTTTCTCTATCTAAAACGGATATGTCATTTTATTACAGCAACTTTCCAAGTCCTCACAGCCTTTAGCAATATTAGGCTCATATTTCCATCAATTTCTTCTGTCTATGTTCTGCCCAGATTTTCCATTGTACAACTGCTCTAAAAGTTTTTGTACTCTATGACTAATCCTTCCCCTTCACATGCTTTTTAATGAACATTGGTGACAGCTTAAAACTTAGCCAAAGAACTGGCTAACTTCAGGATGACAACTGTGGTCAACTTTGCAATAAGCAGAATTCCATCCAATAACTTTACCTCATATCAAGAAAAATGGCACTTGTTGAATTTTCGACTGCCGTGCCTAATATTTTAAAGCAGTTCCTGTTCTTCATGGCAACTGCGAGGCCAATAGATTTGCTAAATCTTGTTATTCTTTTCTTTCCTCCTTTTAAGAAAGGGCTTGCAACCCAAAACAAGGTTTCTGGTTTGATTCTGCCAGAGCATCAAAATCAGGACATTTGTGACTGGATCCTGTAGTTTTCCATGGTCTTTCTTGCCTCAAAACTCCATGCAATGTTCCACATTTAAATTTACCACCATCACCCGTTCCCCACAGTTTGGTTGGGAATAGGAAGGAAGGGTTAAGCATCCCAATAAAACTTCTTAAGATAGAGCCCCAAGATTCCCCAAGATGAAGATACTGACAATCTTGAAAAAGAGCAGAGAAGATCAACAAAGATGATTAGGGGCTAAAATGTATGATGAACATCTAAGGAAACTCAGTATGTTTAACTTAATGAAGAGATAGCTTAGGGGAGACATGATTGCAGTTTTCCAATGCTCAAGGGGCTGTCACAAGGCATCAATTTATTGTCCAAAGCTCCTGAAGGCAGAACAAGAAGCAATGGATGGAAGCTGATCAGAGGGAGAAATCCAACTTGGAACTAAGAAGGAATTTCCTGACAGCTTGCCTCCCAGAGTTGTAGATATACCATCGTTGGAGGCTTTCAAGAAAAATTGGGCAGTCATTTGTCTGGGATGGTATCAGGACTTCTGCCTTCAGTAAGGGGATGGACTCTATGCTCCAGAGGTGGGATTCTACCAGTTCACACCTATTCGCTAGAACTGCTTGTTAACATTCTAAGCAGTTCGGTGAACCAGCTGTTAGAAGAAATTACTGGGCTAATCCTGTAAGGAAGGCAAGAAGGAAACATTCTGGCGTTGCTTACAGAAACTGCCTCTCCATTAACCCTTATTACATTCTTGGCAGGACTAGACTTTCTGTCTCAGGAACTTCTCTGGAGTTTTTTCCCCCTCCTTTGCTGGTACTTTGCTTGTGTGGAATGACCATTCAAAGTTACAATGGCACTGAAAAAGTGACTTATGACCATTTTTCACACTTACGACTGTTGCAGCATCCCCACAGTCATGAGAGGCCAGGCGAGGAAATGCGTGCCTCAATGTGAGTTGGCCATGCCCAGCCAATAACATGACCACCACGCCACACCCACCAACTAAGCCACACCCACAGAACTGGTTGTTAAAAAAATTGAATCCCACCCCTGCTATGGTCCCTTCCAGCTCTATGATTCAATGAAATCATTAATCTCCAGGGTCCACAAATACTTTGCTTAAAACACAGAAATAATTGGAGAAACAAGGAATGCAAAAAGTTGTACTCACACAAAGAATGCCAGCAGGCTTACACTGAGAAAAAAAGACCTGTTTTCTGATTTGATATCTCTCAGATCCTTTTTCTACCTTTAACTTGCCCTGAAGCACACTGAAGTTCCACTCAGGTTATGGTTCTCCAAAGTGGTTTTGAAATTGAATTGAATCACAATTATTTTCTAAAACTCTGAAATGATTCTCTTGCTTGGAGTTTCTTTATTCACGAATAAGTTTCTCTCAGTTTAGTTATATGAAATTCCCAAGAGTGGGATATCAGTATCCTACTTTGCTTCAGCAAAAACATATTCTTTTTGGGGGGAACCTCTGCAGGCCTATTCAAAACTGAGGTTTGTGGCCTTTACTCTGGCCGTCATTAATTGGAAGTCACAGAGAACATAACCCTGCCTTTGAATATATTGGTTCGATTCACCCATCACATTTAACTAGGATGTCATTTAGTATTTATTTTACATTTTTTTTAGTATTTATTTGATTTGTCAATCGCTTACAAGATATAGGTATAAGAATAAAGTTTTGAATACACGAGATAGATACTTATAAGAAAAATAAAAGAAACAATAGGACAGGGACGGTAGGCATGATTGGTGCACTTATACACACCCCTACAGGCCTCTTAGGAAGGGGTGAGGTCAATAGTAGACAGTCTAAGGTTAAAGTTTTTGGGGTTTGGGGAAGAAACCACAGAGTCAGGTAGAGTATTCCAAACAATGACCACTCTGTTGCTGAAGTCGTATTTTCTGCAGTCAAGTTTGGTGCAGTTAACCTTGAGTTTGTATCTATTGTGTGCTCTTGTATTGTTATGATTGAAGCTGAAGTATTCATTTGCAGGTAGGACATTACAATGTATGATTTTATATACTAAATTTAGATCAGACCAGAGGCGGCGTAGTTCTAGGTTTTCTAGGTCTAGAGTTTCAAGTCTGGTGGCATAAGGTGTTCTGCAATGAGTAGAGGAGTGGAGAACTCTTCTTGTGAAATATTTCTGGTCTTTTTCAACTGTGTTAATGTCAGATACATGATATGGGTTCCAGACTGATGAGCTCTATTCAAGTATAGGTCTAGCAAATGTTTTCTATGCTCTACTTAGTAGTGTGATATTACCAGAGAAGAAGCTACGTAGGATTAGATTAACAACGCTTAATGCCTTTTTGGCTATGTAGTTACAGTGGGCTCTAGCACTTAGATCATTTGAGATGAGTACTCCAAGGTCAATGACAAAGTTTTGATCCTCAACAAGGTCTTGACTATTTAGCTTGTATTTTATTTTCTGATTTTTTTCTGCCAATATGTAAGACAGAGCATTTATTTGTTGAGATTTGAAGTTGCCATTTGATTGACCATTCTGATACATAGTCAAGGTCTTTTTGAAGGGTAGTGGTATTGTCTGTGGTGTTGAATAGCTTTACATCATCAGCGAACGCAGTTGCACTTAATATGATCACAGAGGTCATTTATGTAGAGTATGAAGAGAGTTGGTCCTAAAACACTGCTTTGGGGGACACCACTGTTGACAGGTACAGAATTTGATAGGATGCTCATTGGGAAAGAGTAGTCGACAGTTCAGAATATTATAGAAGGGCAGGCATTGTCTTGGCATATTGTAGGAACCCAGCCATCCTGTCAGGTCATAACATGGTTGGGGTGAGCATAGCCTGTTATGTGAACTTAGAAGCTGTGTTTTATTACTGTAACTCAAATCTGGGCCTTTTGTGAACTCAACCATAGAATAGTTCATACAAGGTGACAACTGTGCTGCAGTGTTGCACTCATGGATCCTTGACTGAAGCTGGACTCTAGGCAGATGTCTAAATTTCCAAACAAACATGTTTGTTTGGCTATTGTCAAGGCTATTGTAGATCTCAGTCTTAGAAATTCCACAAAATCTTCAACATCATACTGGAGTTTGATCATAGGATCAAACCCCTCATAGTTTCTTCTAAAATATGAGGAGGAGGAGAAGGAGGAGGAGGAGGAGGAGGAGGAGGAGGAGGAGGAGGAGGAGGAGGAGGAGGAGGAGGAGGAGGAGGAGGAGGAGGAGGAGGAGGAGGAGGAATTTTCTTTCTCTTAAAACTAAACAATGGGGGAACCTCCATCCCCATTACTCTATGCCCATATTTCTGAGATAAATGCCATCCGTGATTTCTGCATTTTATGTAACTGTTTTAGTTATGGAGATTCCATCTACCCCAGACATGAGAATTGTGTTATGATACTGCTACTACTGCTGCTATTATTTCTATTACAACTACTAAGCATTTGTCTTCTGACTAAGGATACTTAAAATATACTTTAATTTTTTTTCCAGTCTGTTCAAATACTGAAACATGTATACTAATTTATTTTGAAAACCTGGTGGTAAGGACCTATACTTTTGTAATCAATCATCTTTTAATTCTACTGGTACCACCAGATTCAATGATAAAGTATTTCAACCTACCAGGAAATTTTGCTGTGCTAAATAACTATGATTTTTCAAAACAAATATTATTTATCCAATAGGGCAGTTGCAATTGCTCACCTCTTGTTGACAAATGCAAATTGTGTGCCTCTGAGTTTGTGTGTGAGATTTCTCTGTGTTTGTATATCAGCAAGGGGAAAAAAGAAAGAAAGAAAGAAAGAAAGAAAGAAAGAAAGAAAGAAAGAAAGAAAGAAAGAAAGAAAGAAAGAAAGAAAGAAAGAAAGAAAGAAAGGAAGGAAGGAAGGAAGGAAGGAAGGAAGGAAGGAAGGAAGGAAAGAAAGAAAGAAAGAAAGAAAGAAAGAAAGAAAGAAAGAAAGAAAGAAAGAAAGAAAGAAAGAAAGAAAGAAAGAAAGAAAGATTTCCTGGTGACATTTAACAATGTGGAAGCTTATATTTGGATTCTCCAAACTTGGCTCAGGGCTCATCCTTCCACTTATATTTTTCCAAGAGTAATTTCATATTTTCTTCTGTGCAGTTTTGGTTGCCAACATGGAGAACAGCCATTGTTGGAAGTGGGGTCGCAGCTGAGCTGGCTTTGAATAAAGCATTGGCAGCAAGAAGGGAAACCCTTCTGTGTTGAGAGGGCTGGGACATAGCTGAGTTCTTTAGCCTATGCCACTTTCCTTCTCCTGCCAACATTTTCTGGTTGCTCTTCTGCCCAATGGGTGGAGACTAGGTTGTGTAGGTCATCTTCATGTTCCTTAATTAATAACCCAACCAACAGGTCCCATTGCAATTGTCTAACCTAAAGTGAAGAAAACAATGGAAAGAAATGCATAACTATTGATCGTGTATTAAATAATATGTTATCTATAAGTATCTGCTCTATGCATTTGATTTCCTTCCTCCTTTCTCTTTTCTCCCTTTTTGTATCCTTCTTTTTCTTCCTCCCTTCCTCTCTTCTCTGTGTCTTTCCTTTCTTCCTTCCTTTCTTCCCTCCCTCCCTCCTTGTCATAGCCACCTCTCCCTTAAAAAAAGTCATTCCTCTTTCGTCCTTCCAACAGAATTTTGTGCTTTGAACAATGGAAGGTGAAACGGGAGCATTCTGAACCATTTTTTGACTGGTTATGGTTGAAAAAACTTCATAATGGACCCATCCTGTAGAGCTTTTAGAAAATAATAATAATAAAAAAAATGAAATATGTTAGAAAACTAAGAGAAGAAAGGATTTGGGGAGACAGATTAATAGTTTAACTTGCATTCAGACACTCCTATCAAAAGGACAGGACATTTTCACTATTGAATAATACAGGAATCTTCTGAGGGAAAGCAAAAATGAGACAGGGCGTTCAAGTTGTAGAGGTTGACAGATATTATTGTACTATTCAGACATTTAAAAAAGGAGATAATCATAGATGGCTTGTACCAATCTTAGACTGTGAATTTAATTGTAGAATAAAAACAACAACAACCCTGCGGATTTTACTCCACTAGATGTTGCCAACTACAGGGGAAGGTGCTCATCTCCATTTCAAGGCCATTGAGCTAGCGCTGTCCAAAGACATTTCCACCGCCTTGTGGTCAGCATGACATCATGGAGTGCCATTACTTTCCCACTGGAGTGGTGCCTATTTATCTATTCACATTTTCATGCTTTCAAACTGCTAGGTTGGCAAGAGCTGGGATGAGGATGGGAGCTCACCCTTTCATATGGTGCTGGAGTCTCAAACCTGGGCTGCCTGCTTTCCAGCCAACAGCTCAGCATCTTAAGCACTGAGCCACCACCCTGCCTAATTATAGAATATCAATAACAAGAACAGTGATAACAGTTGCAGTGGGGCTGAAAGGAAATGTTCTTACGTTGAGTAACGTGTTTCAGATTTATCTCTTGAATATAAACTATGAATGTAGACTGGGAGAGCTTTACTATCCCGTCTCTCTAGGTTGCTATGGAAGGCCCACATCTCTCTTAGTTACATTAGATGCCAGATAGTGCCAAATGCCAGTGTGGAAGACAAACATATGCCTAGAATGCAGCAGTATTTCATTTTTAAAGGAACGAAAGCTGGATATGTTTTGGGGGAGTGAATCTTCTGCATCAACAGGGTTCGACTACATGATGAGATTGAGAGACCCTTAATGCACTTCTAATGTTGTTATTCTAAGATATGGCCATCACACCAAGAGATCTTGCTAATCTCAAAACAAAACCAAGCAAATTAAAAAGGTAAAAGTTCCCCTCACACATATGTTTAGTAATTTCTGGCTCTAGGAGGCAGTGCTCATCTCTGTTTCAAAGCCGAAGAGCCAGCACTGTCTGAAGATGTCTCCGTGGTCATGTGGCCAGCATGACTAAACACCGAAGGTGCACAGAACACTGTTGTGATGGCCCAGGGTGTGGCACAAAGGCAACACAGTCAAATAAGCAATAAGAGTCCCTTTATTATCTCCAACTTTGTCCCTAATGTCCAGGATACCTTGGACTGGAGAAAAACTCTCCCAGGAACAGCCTTTAAGTGCAGAAAATTCAGTCCAAAACAAGGTACACACAAACTGTAACTTAAAATCCAAACAAACCAAAGTGAAGCAATTCACTTGACAGAGCAGGAGAAGGAATTTCAGACTTGAAAGCCCGACAAAACTCACACAGTTGGGAAGATGCCAAGAACACAGATAAGCCACAACAATACAAGATAAACTCACATTTACTCCCAACAGCTTGCTGCGCGCAGCTTCCTTTTTTATACACTGTGTTCCCAGCTGCAGCTAATGAAGGGAATCAGGGCCCTTTCCTCTCCCATAAGCCATGCAACCTATGTTGCTCCCTTCTCCATTCCTCCCTGCATGCCGTTGGATGAAGAGGGGGTGGCCTGAGTCTTCCTCTGAATTCCCTCTGCCTTGCTCTACCTCTCCCATGCTCTGCCCAGCTGAACTGTGCTCTTCCCCAGTTTCTTCCACAGCCAACAGAGCCACATTCCCACTCCCTGTCAGCTGTTCAGATTCTTCCTCTGAGTCAGATTCTGACAGGGGCATGACAGCTGTTACCTTCCCACCAAAGTGGTCTCTATTTTTCTACTTGCATTTTTACATGCTTTCAAATGGTTAGGTTGGCAGAAGCTGGGACAAGTAATGGGAGCTCACTCCGTTATGCGACCCTAGGGATTCGAACCACCAAACTGCCAACCTTTCTGATCGACAAGCTCAGCGTCTTAGCCGCTGAGCCCCTTAAGCAGGTTGGATATGGTTAATACTTGGAATGGCAAACACAAGGGAATCCTGTAGGTTGGAGTGGGAAATTGGAAAAAAAAAATCTACTAAAAACGATTGGACCATAGCAGCATCTTCACCAGATATTGAAGTTAACTTGAGAGCATCTTTACCTTAATATGTTGGCATACAGGTGATCCTTGACTTACGACCACAAGTGAGCCCCCAAATTCTGCTGCTAATTGAGAGAGTTGTTAAGTGAATTTTGCCTCATTTTACTGTCTTTCTTGCAATGATTGTTAAGTGAATCACTGCAGTTGTTAAGTTAGTAATGGTTGTTCTGTTGTGGTTTGCTGGCAGCAGGTGCTGACAGCAGCTGAGGTCTCGGAGAGCGAGGACTCAGATGAGGGGCCTGCATGTGAGGCCGGGATGGGGCCAGGACCATCAGGGAGTGGACTGCTGCCTTCAGAGATTGTGGGGACTGGCAGCAGTGATGAAGAGGTTCCCGAGGAGCCTGTGCCCAAGTGCGCACGTGTGTAGGACTGCTCGAAGGAAGAGCAGCTGCAGCAGCGCGGGTGACTCAGAAGTCAGGCTGCAAAGTAATGCCCCCTCCTTCAAGAGATAAAAGCCAGCTGAGAAACTGGAGTTCTTTGCAGGAAGCAAAGAAGTTTTTGCACTCAAGCCTCGTGGATGTTCGGAATATCTTGGTTGGTGTTTGGAGACTCTTTGTGTTTGAAATCTTTCTTAGTAACTTTATCTAGTGTTCTTGACAGCCTTGAACCACCTTGGCAAGGCTCATTCTTATCTGAGACAATTAGTTTGAAACAGCCTTTTAACAATAAAGGAACGGAATTCATAAAGAATCATTAAAAGATTTTTCTGTTACTTCTGTTTCGTGTTTGTTTCCTTGGAACAAGGTTTGGGTCGGAATACCCGTTGACTTTGCACGTCAGAAGGTCACAAAAGGTGATCACATAACCCCGAGGCAATACAACCATCACAAATATGAGTCAGTTGCCCAGCTTCTGAATTTTAGTCATGTGATGATGGGGATGCTGCAACAGTTATAAATGTGAAAAACGATCAAAACTCTTTTTTCAGTGCCGTTGTAACTTCAAATGGCCACTAAACATAAGTCGAGGATTATCTGTGCTTTGTGAATTTTTTTGAGAGACACTGGTTGTGGCTCATGGTGGCAGAAAATTGTGTTCTTCAACTACCAAGCTCATATTTCTGTAGAAGATGCTAAAAAAAACCCCAACAACTTATTTTTGCCTGGTGGTTCAGTGATGCAAGCTTGGAGCCAAATTGTGATCTTTAGAGATTTAATATTACTGAGAAAACTGAAACAAAATGCCATCTTGTGTTTGACTATCTTAACAGATAACAGATAATCAGAGTTGGAAGGGACCTTGTAGGTCATCTAGTCCAACCCCCTGCCCAAGCAGGACGCCCTGCACCATTTCTGACAAAAGGGAGCCCAATCTCTTCTTGAAAGTCTCAAGATCTTCCTGCCCAAAAGTAGCCCTCCCCTTTTCTAAATGTTTTTCTCATGTTTCTTTTTTTTTTAATGAGTTTCTCAACACATGTTATAAATACAAAATATAAAACAAGGGAGGAAAAAGGGAAGAGGGAAGTATAGGACAAGAGGAAAAAGAAAGGAAAAAAAAACATTGACTTCCAACTCCTTTTGGTGCAATAGAATAAGACAATAGCATCAAACCTCAATTTTTTACTTTTATATAAGAATATACTGATCAAACCAGAGACTTTTCTTTAGAGTCTAGTGGAAAAAGACTTGGGGTAAAAAAAAAATTGGGACTGTGATGTTATATACATTGACGGCAGCAAGATTACTTTATGCATAAAAATGGAAGGACACTTTGATTCCAACCATGGATTGAATGGCTGCAAAATTTGATGGAGTTAGCAGAGATGGCTAAATTGACTGCTCTGATAAAAGAAAAGAACACAATTACTTTTGTTTCTCTTTGGAAACCGCTTCTGGACTTTGTGCTTGAGTTGGGGGAAAAAAGAACCTTTGATTTGGAGTTTTGCCAATTAGATAGATTTGTTGTTATTGAAATGACTAGTAGATTTTTTTTCCCTTGAATACCCCTGGGCTCCAGAAAACCTCATGACATTCTGAGAAAATAACAAAGGCATTTGACTGGGGAGGGGATTCCATAGTGAACGATAGACCTTTCATATATAGCCCTTGGTCACCTTGTAATTAAATAAATGCAGTCATGCCACACTTCACCATTGAATTATCTTCTCTTTGGGAAGAGCCTTCAAACGCAAATTCTGTTTCATCAGATTAAACAAGAACTAGTAAAGGGGGAAAAAATACAAGAGAATCTCAGCCTGGCACAAGGTGGATTTTGAAAAATTGCAAAGAAGTAGCCGGGGAGTGAATACTTTATGCAACTAAACTGATTTATTGCCTAGATTTATGATCCGGTTCAAGGTAGCCCCAAGTTTTAACTTTAAAAATAAAGCAAAAGAAGAAATAGGCTGGGATCCTTCTTCATCCATGAAACATGAGGTTTTCTCAGTTTAAACTCTGCGCTGCGCCAACCACCAAATTTGGAGATAATCCTTCTTAACACACTGGTATTTACCTTTGGACAAACTTGCTTAGATGGTCTATCAGAACAACTATGGAATGGCAACTTTATTCTAGGGAGAGAAGCTTGCTAAATCAACTTCTTTAGCACTCACTCTTTTCCTCCTCCCACGGCCTGGTCCTCATAACTTACTTTTCATTTTCTATCCCTTCTTTAACTGCTCCTAAATGCATGCTTTTTTCCCTCCAGCATTGACCTTAGGTGGTCCATGCACATCGAGAATGTTATTCGGAGCGAAGTAACACCAGTAGTCAGGAAGGAACAATGTAAGGGATGCCAGTAAAATAAATCTCGTATTTCCTGTTACGAGAGCAAGCCAAAAATGCAAAGAGGAGGTTGCAAAGGAGGAGCTGCTGCTGAGGTCCAAATCATGGAGATACACGGGACAGGCATCACCACAAGCCAACACACCACAAAAACAAACTTGGAGCGACAAGGAAATAGACAGCAGAAGTAACCCGAAATGTTTCATGGAAGAGTAGAAATTCTGTGTGGCACACACACCGGATAATTATTTCTGGCTTGCCTCCCGTTGAAGCGTGCCACTGTTTGCAAAGCTTGCCTGAAGAAAGAAAGTAAAACAAAAAGATTGGTTGTGGATGTGTGCAGGTAGTTTTCAATTTACAACCATTTGTCTGAAATGTGATAGGGTCCCTTGATTCATCGGGGGGTTGGACTACAAGACCTCCAAAGCCCCTTGCAACTCCTGTTATTCTGCTATTTCTGTCTATCTACCATTTGAAGTTACAATGGCACTGAAAGAAGTGACTTAAAACTGGTTCTAGCCTTTGCAATGGTTAGAGCATCCCCATGGTCATGTGATTTAAACTCAGGTGCCTGGAAACTGGTATGTATTTACAACAGTTGCAGAGTCTAGGGCCATGATGGTGAACCTATGGCACTCATGCCACAGGTGGCACTCAGAGCCATTTGTGCCGGCACGCAAGCTGCAGGCAAACTTACCTCACTGGGTATGCGCGTGCCTCACAGCTGATTTTCGGTGTCCCAAAGTCTTAAGGAAGGCTTCTGCAGGTCTTGCAAGCCGAAAACTAGCCCTGTTTAATCACTTTCTGTTTTTAAAAAAATACCGGAAGTGACAAAACGGGGCTAATTTCGGCCTGCAAAGCCTGCAGAAGCCTGCAGAGGCCTTCCTTAAGTCTTTGGAAGGCCAAAAAAAGGCCTCAAACCAGCCGAAAATCAGTTGTGAGGCACAATGCAGATAAAGAGGCAGCAGGGATGGTTGGGGATTTCATACGCATGCATAGGGGGCATGGGGGGGGCACATTGCCTTCTGGGTGCTGGCACACGAGTGTGAGCATGCAAGAGCGCACACAATTTTTGACACAGGAGTCCCAAAAGGTTAGCCATCACTGGTCTAAGGTCATGTCACTGCCATTTGCAATCTTCCCAGGGGATGTTGGACAAGTAAAGTCAATGGGGCATGCCAGATGTGCTGAAGGACAACCTGATTAACAACGGCAGTGATTCAATTTTATGGGGTAGATGGCGGCCCTCAAGAGCTTGCTCTCCCTACAGTGTGGCTTTGTGTCCCCATGCAAAACTGAACATCTGAGAATGGAAATAAGACAGACTGCCTTCCCACACTCTCTTGCGGCTGTTTATGCATGGATAGGTTTTTTTTTTTTTTAAATTTAGTTTATTTAACATGGATAAGTAAAGAGAACAGAGATTGAGTTTAGGACTAGGGCTGGTGAGGAGAGTCCTTTGAAGATGTTAGCAGAGCGAAGAAGAAGCTCTGAATTGTCCTTCTGCAGTTCAATCTCAGCTGCAAACAGAAGAATTCCAGGATGCTGTTTTGGAATAATTTGAAGGGCTTCTCCGCTTATGCAAACTTAGGATAGCTGCTGTTTTGTTATGAAAAAAGAGGAAATGCATCAACAGAGAAGAAATTTGCACAAAATGTCCACCTTGCTGATTTACATGCAGAGATGCAAATTTAGAAAATTGCCATCCTTTTAGGAAAAACCTTCCTCTGTCTGGAGCTGGGGGGGGGGGGAAATGGAGCTTTTTCCTTGCATCATAAAGGCTTGGTTCACACAACAGAATAGCACCTGAGGGCAGGACAAGAAGCAATGGATGAAAGCTTGCCGGAGCGAGAGATCCAGGAAATAAGAAGGAATTTCCTGGCAATTAGAACAGCTTGCCTCCCAGAGTTGTGGGTACTTCCTCCATGGGGGTTTTCAACAAAAGATTGGACAGCCATTTGTCCAAAATAATATTAGGATTCCTGTCTTGGGGGGGGGGGGGGGTTGGACTAGAAGTCATCCAACCAGGATTGGGATTAGATAGTGTTTGTTCCAGACTGTGGTAGGAAACCCAAATATTGTCTTAGAATATTATAAGAATTTCTTTCTTTCTTTCTTTCTTTCTTTCTTTCTTTCTTTCTTTCTTTCTTTCTTTCTTTCTTTCTTTCTTTCTTTCTTTCTTTCTTTCTTTCTTTCTTTCTTTCTTTCTTTTTCTTTCTCTCTCTCTCTCCTTCCTTCCTTCCTTCCTTCCTTCCTTCCTTCCTTCCTTCCTTCCTTCCTTCCTTCCTTCCTTCCTTCCTTCCTCTCTCTCTTTCTTTCCTCCCCCTTTCCCTCCCTCTCTCCCTCCTTCCCTCCCAATGAAATATGTTGTAGTAATCCAGACACCAGAAAGAATTACATGATGGGGTAAATATTACCACCAAACCACAGCGAGTTAGCAAGATTTTGCCTTTAGCTCAGTCCTGTGGATTTATTCAGTCAACCAAGCAACTCTTTGGGTTCCTCTTCTGTCTGGCCCTCATCGGAAATGAACTTTGCCAACTCGATTCTGGCCTGAGGTCTGTTGCCTGCTTTTCTGAGCACTTGCTTATCCCATATTGCTTCCTGACAAGTTAGAAATAGCAACAAATGGGAATCCCTGCATTGGCTCCTGTCTGTGCTGCAGCTGGATCATGTTCAGCTGTCTGAGAAGCAAATTGGAGTTTGGTGCCTCAGGCATTACAGTGAAAATACTCCAGCCTACTAGTTCAGTTTCATCTTCAAAGCTCTGAACAAACACCAACTAATTAGAATGGTTTTTCCTCCTCCTTAGAAAAATGTAGCTTGCCCCTCCCTCCGACCCCCAGAATAGGATGAAGATGAGTCTTGGCTGCAAATGATCTAGACGTTGGAAAAAGAGTTTATATGACATCATCTTGCAAAAGGTTGTTAAGGACACCCAGTAACCTCAGAGTGTAAGGTAGAGTTTTGCTAGGATTTGAAACCCATCCAAGTGCCTGCAGTTGAAAACACAGAGGCAGCCAACTCACTAAGAGCCTAAAAGGTTAGGATGGAGGATCGGATCCTGAAATCTGAATACCTGCATAGGAAAGCTTCTGCTGTATGCTGTTAAGCTGAATCCATATTCTCCTTTGCTAGAAGTTGTTGTGTATGTACCATAGTTAATAAAGTATGAGCTTGAGGTAAAGTGCAGGGGTCTGGCCCTGCACTTCTGATTGGCTGTTAGGCGGCCAGATCGGATTGGTCAGTCCTGAGGAATCCGATTGGCCCTTAACAGAGGATTCTTATTGGATAAAAGAGCTAGCGTTCATAGCTCGTTATTGGACAATTCTTACAAGGGTTGCCTATATAAGGCAGAGTTCACTGTTGTTGTTTTGAGAAGTCACTATGCAAATAAAGAGCTGAAAGTTCACATTCAGAGGCTGTCTCCATTTACTCCGACCCATGTTCAGTACTTAACACTGGCGACGAGGATGGGATGTGGAGACGTCTGAACTGAAGAAGCCAGAAAGCAATACCGAGTACGTGATAGATGACGCCAACAACGGAACCATGTCCGGCGGCATCATACCACCCGCTCCGTTCGATCCAAACCAAGAGGATTGGGAATCCTACATGGATCGCTTCCAAATGTTTCTCAAGACGAATAACTTGAAGGACGCCACACCAGCAAAGAAAAGGGCGCTGTTCCTGACGCATTGCGGCCCAGCTGTATTTAAGATGGCTAAAGCACTCGCTAAACCTCGAGAAGTGAAAGCCATGAGCTGGGACGACCTCAAACCCATCCTGAAAGACCATTACGCGCCAACCGTGCCTACACTCGTGAGACGCCACGAGTTTTTTCAGAGAAACCAACGAAAAGGGGAGAGCATGGCCGATTTTGTGGCGGACCTCCGAAATTTAGGGGGTCTCTGCGGGTTCGCTGATTTAGAAGAGGCACTAAGAGATCGAGTAATTCTGGGATTAGATGCGCTAGGCGTGCAAAGCAAGCTGATGGCGAAAGGTGACATCAGCCTTGCTGATGCCATCGCCGAAGCCACGGCTGCGGAGGCGACCAAAAAGTCGGCTGCACAATTACGGCGAAGCCGCACTCCGGTACTACCACCGACCAGCGAAATCTCACGTAGCACAGAAGGGCAGCTACTAACAATGCACCACGAGGACCTCTCTTCGTCGTCAGACAGCAACGAAGAAGGGGTCCATCGACTGCGGTCCGACCGGGACCCTCGCCCGAAGCCCTTACGCCCTTGCGCTGGCTGTGGAGCCAACCATGCCAGGGCCGAATGCAAATTCCACGATGCACTCTGCCATGAGTGCAGGAAATGAGGCCACATCGGCCGGGTCTGCCGCAGCTTACCAGGACTCAGCCAGGCCTCAAAAGGGGCCAACTATCGCCAACCAACAGGAAACCGTCCTGAAAGGCGAGAGCCAGTAAACCACTCCTACAGAAATCGAGCTTTGCAAAGAGAAGAGGCTCACCATACTATCACTATCGGTCACACCTCAGCTTTGGACACTAAGAAAATCTGAGTCAAGGTAGCCATCGAGAACCAGCCTTGCCACATGGAGGTCGACTCGGGATCGTCCCTCTCGATGGTGTCTTGGAAGACACTCAAGCAACTCATCCCCACAATTCAATGCCAAGACCTCCAATTTCAACGCCTCATCCTCAAGGACTACCAAGGAAATCGAATCCCCATTGTCGGGTCCTGCCGAGTCCAAGTCTCCTTCAAGAAGCATACAGCGTACTTACCTCTAACGATCATCGATAGAGATAGGCCTAGTCTATTAGGCCTCCAATGGTTCGCGCCACTCGGCATTGAAGTAGCCGGCGTGAACCGAGTCGGTGGTTGTGAGTGGGAGGAAGACCTTATCTCTGAGTTCAGCGACGTCTTCGCGGATAGCTTAGGTGAGTTTAAGGGGACCCCAATCTCATTTAGTTTAGATCAAAAAGTAGCCCCCATTCGCTTGAAGCCCCATCGAGTTCTGTTCGCTCTTAAAGCAAAGATCGACGAACAACTCGACAAGCTAATTGCTCAAGGGGTGTTGAAGCCCATCGATCACTCTCCATGGGAAACCCCTATTGTAACACCCATTAAGCCAGACGGGTCAATCCAAATTTGTGGGGACTACCAGGCCACTTTAAACCACGCCCTACAGCAGAATGCGTATCCAGTTCCGGTGGTGCAGCACCTCTTCCATTCCTTGGGGGGCGGGAAGGTTTTCGCTAAATTGGATTTAGCTCAAGCTTATCAACAATTACCAGTGGATGAAAAAACGGCCCAAGCCCAAACAATTGTAACGCACAGAGGTGCCTTTAAATGTACCCGATTGCAATTCAGAGTTAGTGTAGCCCCGGGGATCTTCCAGAGCCTCATGGAAAGGTTATTACAGGGAATCAAGGGCGTGGTTCCTTATTTTGATGACGTATTAATTGCAGCCCCTACCAAAAAAATCTTGCAGGATCGTTTGAAATGCATTCTAAAAAAATTCCAAGAGGCCGGACTTAAGATGAAAAAAAAATAAATGTCAATTGCATACTGACAATGTTGAGTTTCTGGGGTACCGGATTGATAGCCAGGGCATTCATCCTACCGAGAGTAAATTAAAAGCAATCAAAAACACTCCTAGGCCACGCAACAAGACCGATCTCCAGGCGTTCTTAGGCCTCATTAATTTCTATAATGTATTTTTACCGCACAAGGCAACTGTCGCTGAACCGTTACACCATTTATTAGATAAGAAAGCATTGTGGGTATAGGGTTACCGGGAAGAGCAAGCGTTCCGGAATGTTAAAAAACTGCTCACATCTGACTCTGTACTTATGCAGTATAACGAGACCTTGCCGTTAGTTATAACCTGTGATGCATCACCTTTCGGGGTGGGCGCCATTTTGAGCCATGTACTGCCTAATGGGAACGAAGCCCCTGTTGCATACTTTTCAAAGACTCTTTCACAAGCAGAGAGGAACTATGGACAAATTGATAAAGAAGCCCTCGCAATCGTTTCAGCTGTAAAGAAATTTCATGAATATGTGTATGGAAGGACATTTACATTATAACTGACCACAAACCATTGCAAGGGATAATAGCCGGGGACAAGCCAACCCCCTACATATTATCCCCTAGAATGACTCGATGGTCAGAATTCCTAGCTGCTTATAATTATCGCCTGCAATATCGCCCGGGGAAAGCCATTCCCCACGCCGACGCATTAAGCCGAGCACTGCTTCCAGCGACTCTCGACAATTCGGCACTAACGGCAACCACGTTGCAGATCAAAACACTCAACTCACCGCCTATGACCGCCCGAGACATCGTGAGAGAAACCAAATGAGACCACACCCTAGCTCGAGTCCTAGGCTGGGTAGAACGTGGATGGCCATTGGACCAAGTACCAGATGACTTCGCACCATTTAAATCTCGACAGACTGAACTTTTTTCCCAAAAAGGCTGTATTATCTGGGGCGATAGAGTCGTTGTCCCAGAGCGACTCCGGAAGACGCTGCTACAAATTCTGCACGAGGGCCACCCCGGCATCGTGCGGATGAAAGCGCTTGCACGAAGCTACGCATGGTGGCCGGGCATGGAATGGCAAATTGAGCAGTGGGTTAAAGCGTGTGCCAATTGCCAACAAGTCAGCAACACCCCACCAAAAGCCATGCCTACTGAATGGGAGACGCCACGTGGACCCTGGTCCCGAATCCACCTGGATTTCGCAGGGCCGACCAAGGGCTATACCTTCCTGCTGACAGTCGACGCATACTCCAATTGGTTAGAAATTCATCGTATGACGGCTACAACCTCCGAGGCAGTGATCAAGATTCTAAACAGACGCTTTGCAACCCACGGATTGCCAGACATCCTGGTGTCTGATAACGGGCCACAGTTTACGGCACTAATGTTCGAGCAGTACCTCACTGACCGCGGCATCCACCATGCGCTCACCTCGCCAGTGCACCCTGCGACCAATGGCCGAGCTGAACGCATGGTCCAATTTGTTAAAAAGACTTTGCAAAAAGTGGACTATGACAATATCAATGACAAGGTCAACCAAATTCTCTTTTTGCAACACATAACTCCACATAGCATCACCGGCAGATCTCCCGCAGAACTACTGATGGGACAAAGACTCCGCTCCCACCTCGACCGGTTGCACCCTGCTTATGAACCGGAAAAGCCAATAGGATCCAGCGGCCGCTGTCGCACCTACCAGGTAGGAGACCTTGTTTACGCACAAAACTTATCGGGCGATCCGTTATGGATAGAGGCGACAGTAGTGTGAGTGACCAGCCCCAAATCCTACAAAGTGAAATGCTGTGACAATAGACTGTGGAAACGGCATATCGACCAATTACAGTCACGACTCACAACGGCCAGTCAACAACTCCCCCATGACCAAACCGAGGGGGGGGGGAGGTACAGAAGAAGATGACGTTCCAGGGAACCTGCTCGAAGGGAGCAACGAATCAAGTGAGACTCAGGAAATGGAGCAGGAAGGAGAATTGTTTGCACCGCAAGAAATTGCACCTGAGCAAGAAGCAGATCCACTGCCAAACAACAATCTACCTCAAGAGGATTGCAATCAACCAGTCCAATGAAAATCCGAAAGACTTAAAAGACAACCGTCCAATTTAAAGGACTATATAACTACACCGTAATTAAGAAGCCAGAGGGAAGGGGTGTTGTGTATGTACCATAGTTAATAAAGTATGAGCTTGAGGTAAAGTGCAGGGTTCTGGCCCTGCACTTCTGATTGGCTGTTAGGCGGCCAGATCGGATTGGTCAGTCCTGAGGAATCCGATTGGCCCTTAACAGAGGATTCTTATTGGTTAAAAGAGCTAGCGTTCATAGCTCGTTTTTGGACAGTTCTTACAAGGGTTGCCTATATAAGGCAGAGTTCACTGTTGTTGTTTTGAGAAGTCACTATGCAAATAAAGTGCTGAAAGTTCACTATTCAGAGGCTGTCTCCATTTACTTCGACCCATGTTCAAGTACTTAACAGAAGTGATGGTCCAATTAGGAAGAACATTATTGGTGTGTATGTCTTCCTTCGTTCCTTCCTTTCTTCCTTCCTCCTTCCCTCCTTCCCTCCCTCCTGATATGTCCCTGCAGTTTTCCTGACAAGATTTTCAGAAGGGATTTATCTTTGGCTGCTTCCTATAGCTGAGAGAGTGACAGGACAGGTCCACATTCACACAGCTAGCTTTCTCTCAGAGATGGGATTGGAAGCCCCGTCTTCTGTTTTCTAGCCTGCTGCCTTGACCACTATAGACTACACCAATGTGGCTCTTACTAATTATTATACACACACTTTTCTGGGGTATAACAGAACAAAAAAAAAATTGTGTGTACATGATTGCATACATATATATGAATCACTGGTGGGATTCAAAGTTTTTTACTACAGGTTCTGTGGGCATGGCTTGGTAAGTGTGCCAAGGGAGGGTTACTGTAAAATCTCCAGTCAGAGGTGGTATTTACCGGTTCTACGAACTGCTCAAAATTTCCGCTACCGGTTCTCTAGAACTAGTCAGAACCTGCTGAATATCCACCTCTGGTTTGAATACATATATAGAAGAGCTTTCATACATACATTCATTCATACATACACACACACACACACACACATATATTTGTTTTCTGAGGTTCTCGCGGGTATTTGTATGTGGATCTTTGGTTATTCGGGTTTTCTCCCGTGTAAGATTGGAAGTATCTCGGCAACGTTTCAATGAAGTCTCATTCATCATCTTCAGGCTTGTGTCTTCAGCTCTGTGCTGAAGCATGAGAAGCACAGAGCTGAAGACCAAGCCTGAACATGATGAATGAGACTTCATCGAAACGTTGCCTAGATACTTCCAATCTTACGCGGGAGAAAACACGAATAACCAAAGATCCATATATATATATATATATGTGTGTGTGTGTGTGTGTGTGTGTGTGTGTGTGTGTGTTCTTAAGTTTTCCCGGATACTTACATGTATGGCATTCTTTAGCTTTGTTTGGGTATTTTCCCACGTCATAGTAGTTGTGCTTTTAAAGTTGTAGCAACGTTTCAGCAGAATCTCATCTGCTATCATCAGGCTTCTCTATAGTGTTCATCTGTGAGTTAGACTTTTACAGTGGTTTCAGACTCACAGATGAACACTATACAGAAGCCTAATGATGGCAGATGAGATTCTGCTGAAACGTTGCTACAACTTTAAAAGCACAACTACTATGACGTGGGAAATTTGGCCTGTATGTTCCTCTTGACTTCTAGTTGCTCACTAAGAAAGGATTTTTCGAAATGGCCATCAGAGTATTAGTATTTCCTATATTATTATTAACACACTCTGATGCTAAGGAGTTCTACTCCCCCTCCCCACCTGAAAAGAAATCTGTTCCAAATGCAAAACACAAGCAGAGGAGAGGAGTTTCGGTTCCAGTTTTACAGCACCAAGCAGGTTTAGTACAGAACAGTTGAACTAAGCCACGTCCAGGCTCCTTGCTGTCTCCTCCTTGTTCACACAGCAAATAGTTTCAGTTTCCAAACAGCCCTCAACTCTAGCCAGATGAATACTGATGGATGCTGATGGGCAGAGGCAGAATTTTCCACCCCCTTATTTTCCTCCCCAAAAACTAAGCCCGACCACATAGTTTTGTAGCGAAGCAAGGGTATTGAGCTAGTACTGTATATGTGGAACATTTTATTCTTTCAGTAAACAATGAACATATTTTATTCTAACCTTCCATACATAATCTGTATCTGCAAGCAACTCATTCATAAGTCACAAGCAAGATTTAAATTTGTAACCAGAAGCAATTCCTCTAATTTGGGCATTGTGTGGCAGCTGTTTTTCATTAAAAACACATCCGGAAAGATTCTGATGATTTTCTGGAACATTTAACTCGGAAAGCTCCATAACTTGTGAGATTTCATCATTTCCTGAACATATGAGTACCAAGAGGAAGTTGCTGAATTATATCTCCCAGTATTCCATGCCAATGTCCAGGGATGTCCAACCCAAGCAACTTTAACACCTGTGGACTTCAACTCCTAGAATTTCCAAACCAGCATTCTGAGAGTTGAAGTCCACAGGTCTAAAAAGTTGCCAAGGCTTGGCATCCTTGCCACTGTCTATTCTGGTGACTTGAGAAATGTGATTGAGTACCAACATCTGAAGAACTTACATATCTCAGACCCAGAAGCTGTGTTATCAGCTTCAAAGGTTCTCTGCACACAACTCTTGGCTTCATGAGATGCATGCTCAATTTCCTTTATCTTGCTTCACCTCATATCAAGGGAGGGTGAAGAGATGACAAGCATTTCTTTGAATTTCTCTTATAGTCTCCCCTAATATCTGCCACTAACCAAAAAAGTTTGATGTGACATCATTATTCAAATCCCACCCTTTCCAGCTGGTATTCCAAGACTAGGCGCTATCACCTAGTTTTGGTGACTTCAAATGTCACCAAATCACCTACATTTCCATAGATTTCAAAGTAATTCTGGGGCAAATAACAGGTATTGGCTTTTAGACAATGACATTTCGTCTTCTGTTTAAGGAGTCTTAGAGACCAGAAGTGCTACTCAGCAGGTTCTGACCAGTTCTGGAAAACCGGTAACAGAAATTTTGAGTAGTTCGGAAAACTGGCAAATCTCACTTCTGACTGGCCCCGCCCCCATCTATTCTCTGCCTCCTGAGTCCCAGCTGATTGGCTGGGTCTTCTTTGGTTGCCCTGCACAGGAGAACGGAACTGGAAAGCAGGTTATGGGTTGGGGAGGGAATGGGGATTTTGCATTATCCTTCCCCTGCCACACCCACCATGCCACACCATGCTCACCAAGCCACACCCACAGAACCACATGACCTCATTTACTGCTATTTGGAATATCTTGAGTTCCAGAGATGCAGGTTCTGACTAGTTCTGGAGAACTGGTAGCGGAAATTTTGAGTAGCTCAGAGAACCGGCAAATCCTACCTCTGACTGGCCTTGCTCCCATCTATTCTCTGCCTCCTGAGTCCCGGCTGATCGGCTGGGTCTTCTTTGGTTGCCCTGCACAGGAGAACGGAACTGGAAAGCAGGTTAGTGGGGTGGGGAGGGAATGGATATTTTGCAGTTACCTTCCTCTGGAGTGGGGTGGGAATGGAGTTTTACAGTACCCTTTTCCTGCCACCCCTACCAAGTCATGTCACGCCCACCAAGCCACACCCACAGAACTGGTAGTAAATTTTTATGAATCCTACCACTGTTAGAGATGCCACAATTCAGCAGTATCTTCAGTAGGATCACATAATTGTGAGAACTTAACAGTTCTAAAAAGACCTCACTCTTTAGCCAGAAAATGTACAGACTGCTCTCTGTTTTTGGGGACATGTTCCTGATAAAATTATTTCTTCCCTGATGTCAGTAGAACTAAACACCCTGTAACTCTCTTAGGGGTATTTATGGGCATCCATCTGAGATGTCACAGATGAACTTTTTCAAATTTTGTTCTATGTGGAGGAGCAAACTGAGTTGACCCAGACTCATGAAGTATGCTATGAGAATGTCTACTTCTCTTTGTTGGAAGACGGGGGGATGAGTGGGCGTAATAGTTCCTGAATAGATTCAATCTATGGTTGTAAATCCATGACTACTTGTATCCACTTACCCAATTTTGTGGGACTCTAACCTCCATCCCTTATTCAGCTGTCGTGGGAGTTGCCATACGGGGAACACAGCCATTCATGCAATCATGGATTTAGAAAAGAGGCTAGAACTCACTGCTTGACATGATTGACATGAAAGGCACCCAGGCAACTTTCCTGTCTAAGATAGAACTAGAACTCAGGGTCTCCTCGTAATTCACCCAAAGTCAACTAGCCAGCTTTCCTGTCTAAGGTGATACAAGAAATTCCAGTTTCCCCATTTCTAACCTGGTGCCTTAACCACTAGATCAAACTGGATCCCTGTATTAAGCAGGGTGTTAGATCCATTAGTCCAAATGGACCTTTCCTCTCCATGATCGATCAACTTTCAATGGCCCAGCTTACCAGGTATAATTTCTGGAAGGTCCATGTGACACCAGGATATCAGCTATTTTGCACTAAATTCTACAAACAAAGCAATCTGCAGAAATGCTGATGTCCCCCCCCTAAACCTGTTAACAGGTTAGTTCTGACTTAATAGATTGGTTTGATGAATGCAAAGCCCAAGAAATTCACTGTTTTGTTAGCTAGGGCCTCATAGGTATTGTGTGTGCCTTATCTTGTTCTCTCCTTATGTAAACCCTGCTTGAAAAACACAAAGCAAAATTGGGGTTGAAGTCCCAATTGTGTCAATATGCTCCAATGATGTGGCAACAGCAGCTTGCAACATTTGATTCGTTGGAGAGAAGAAAAGGATGGGCCTCAGGATTTGCAAGGCCTTGGCTTGACAAGGGAGGCAGCTTGGTTGCCTCTTATTGGAGGCAAATCTACCCTGGGTGGCATTTTGGTCAACCTGCTTGCTTTTCCCAGGCAATTCATGCTGCTGCTATCCTTTCCTGTGACAGAGCCAAACAAAGCAGTCAGAACTGTTACTGGGATTCCTCAGTCCATCATCACAGGTGGGGGGAAAGGGGGGAGGGAGAGTCCCTTGCAGGTAACGGGTTTTGTATAGCAACTACCTCTTAGAGAAACCTAATTTTGATTCTTCTAATTGTTCATCATGCAAAAAAAAAAATTTTTTTTTTATTTTATTTGTCAATCGCTTACAACAGGGGTCTCCAACCTTGGCTCCTGGAAGCCTGGCGGACTTCAACTCCCAGAATTCCACAGCCAGCTTTGCTGGCTGTGGAACTCTGGGAGTTGAAGTCCGCCAGGCTTCCAGGAGCCAAGGTTGGAGACCCCTGGCTTACAAGATAAAAAATATAAGTATAAACAAGAGTAAGAATAGAGGAAATAAGTTTCGAATAAATGGGCACAAAAGGACAGGGATAGTAGGCAACAGTTAAAAAAAATTTAAGCTCAAGTTCTTTTTGCTGCAGAGAATGTGGCAGTTCAGTAATGGTGTTTAATAATATTTAATAATGAAACAGGGGCCTTGGAAAATTCTAGATTCATTTCTACACATTGACAGAAGAGTTTATCCATCAAAGCTGGCTTAAGAACTTGGATGAACCAAATGTTGCAATGAATGATTGATGGGGGTAGCATGTTGGCTGAGTTTGGACTATTTAGCTTAGTCAATGAGCCACAGTTAAACAAACCATGATGTAGCCAAATGCTTTGTTCGTACTATTTGAAATGTTCTAACTTGGTCTTGGGAGATGCATCGGCTATGTTAGTTGAGGATTACAGGAGTTTTAGTTTCTATACATCTGAAAAGAGTCAAACTGTGAACAACTGTGTTGCTACAGTATTACCAACAACCTTTAAGGTAGATTTATATTCTTTGTATTAGAATTAGAATTCTTTTTTATTGGCCAAGTGTGGTTGGACACACAAGGAATTTGTCTTGGTGCAAATGCTCTCTGTATACATAAAAGAAAAGATACATTTATCAAGAGTCAAGGATCATAAGGTAAAACACTTAATAATAGTCATAGGGTACAATAAGCAATCAAATCATACTAGGAAACAGTCAATATAAATCGTACGGATACAAACCACCAAGTTACAGTCATACAGTCACAAGTGGGAGGGGTTGGGTGATAGGAGTGATGAGAAGATTAATAGTGATAGTAGTGCAGACTTTGTAAATAGTTGCAGTGTTGAGGGAATTATTTGTTTAGCAGAGTGATGACGTTCAGGGGAAAAACTGTCCTTGTGACTAGTTGTTCTGGTGTGCAGTGCTCTATAGCATCGTTTTGAGGGAAAGAGTTGAAACAGTTTATGTCCGGGATGTGAGGGGTCTGTAAATATTTTCACAGCTCTCTTTTTGACTCGTGCAGTATACAGGTCCTCCATGGAAGGCAGGTTATATTTCCTGTGCATTAGTTCATGCTTTAATTTTTCTTCAGAATCTCAAGTTTCTTCTTCCACTTTTATCTATACAGTCCTATGTCGTAGGTTGGGCTGAGAAAGAGTGATTAGACTGAGTCACCCAATGGTGGAATGTGGACTTGAAACTGGATCTTGTTAGCCCTTGTTTAATTTTTTTTTTTTTTTTACATGTACAGTAAATGTAAAATAATATCTGAAGATCCTACTGGTTTGGTAGGGATGACACTTAGTAACTTGTAAAATAACATTTCAGGAAAACACTTCAGAGTGAGGTGAAGTCAATGAAAAATGAATTATTAAATATTATACTTGTAATAAATATATTAAATATGATGCCTTAGTTCCAGGACAATTATTCATGCAGTTATTGGTTCAAGCTTTGGATTTTTTTGGAGTAAACTTTTCTTTGATGTACTTTGAACGCAGATATAATCTGATGAACATAATGAAGGATATGCAGATACATGAAATTTCTGGTTCTGAAAGCAATGTTTGAAGCATCAACTGGCTGGGTCTTAGGGTGGCCCCCATGGCATTTGGATGACTGTTCCAGCTTTGGGTCCTGGCATAAAAACTTCTCTTTGACAGATGTTTGCAGGTGAGGCTGTGAAGCAGATGTGACTGCCAACAATCATTGAAATGTTTAGAAATGTTGTTTATTATGTAGGAAAGTGAGGTGGGGACAGTTTCTTAATTCTGAAGGACAAGAAAGAGTTATGCACTTGGGTGGGTGTGGACATATCTACTGAGCATAACAATCCCACAGGAGTTGGTAATTTCTTTTATTAGACTGATATCCTCTCTTTCCTTAAGGGTGTAAGTTGGTGGTGCATAGCATTGTTTTTCTAACACCTTTTTCTAACACCTTTTTTCTAAAGTCTAATTCTTCTTACAACAGCCCTAAAAGGAACGCAGGGAAGAAAGGGTGTGTTGAGAGAGAGAGAAAATGACTATAAGTTTACTTCCTCCATTTCATGGATAACATTTGGATCAGGATGTCCTGAGATCCAGTATAGGTAGTCCTCGACTTACGACCACAAGTGAGCCCAAAATAAGTGAGCTTTACAACCTTTCTTGCCACAGTTGTTAAGTGAGGCACTGCCGTTGTTAAGTTAGTAAGTGAATCTGGCTTTCTCATTGACTTTTCCTGTCAGGAGGTTACAGAAGTTGATTGCATGACTCTTAAGATGCTGCAACGGTCACAAATATGAATCAGTTGCCAAGTGTCCAAATTTTGATCATATGACCAAATGCTGCAATGGTTGTAATTGTGAAAAATGGCCATAAGTAACTTTTCCCAGTGCTGTTGTAACTTTGGTCACTAAATGAACTGTTGTAAGTCAAGTTGTACTCAAAACCAGGGATCGGCAACCTTTTGGACCTCAGGGACCACCAAAATCATAATTTTAAATCCCATGGACCACTAATAGGAATTTTGACTGACGGTGACTTGCTGACGTTGGTGGGAAAGTCGGCCCATATTCCAGAGCTGCAGTTGTCACAGGACTGGCTGTTCCTCTATCAGGGTGCACCAGCCTGCCATGGACTGGAGGAGCTGCTCCGGGATGACCAAAGGGCCAGTCTTGTGACTACTGCAGCTCTGGAATATGGGACCGGCCCGTGGTGGAGTTGCGTGGCTCTACTCAAGGTAAGGTTTGTGCTCGGCTAAGGGTAGGGACCAGCGGGTGGGCAGGCCATGTGGGCGGCGCAGCCTTGTGTTCTCTTACAGCCTGGATTAATTGCTTGTGTTATGAACTAATAAAAGTGTTTAAATAAAGTTTTAACAAAGCTTAAAGAAAAAGCAGGGTTCTGGTCCTGCACTTCTGATTGGCTGATAATGGCGATATCGGATTGGTCCATTCTGGAGAATCTGATTGGCTGTTAACGAGCCACTATCATTGGTCCAAGGGTTTAACACTTCCATGTTCTCATTGGCTAATAGGTCAGCAGGCTGCCCTATAAAAGGGCTGCTGCTGCCCTAGGGTTTTGCTCTGTTCAGCATGATTAATAAAGAGTTGAAGTTCACTGTTCACTGCCTCGTCTCCGTTCCTTGCACCCATGCGCAGAACTTAACAGCTTGGGGGGGTGTATTTTGGGGGGGACATTTCTCTGTGGACCATCAAAATTTTATCCCACCGGTTGGCGATCACACATGCTCTGAACACATATTACAAAGCTTTTGGAAGTTGTTCTATTATTTGTTCTGTAGCCACAAATCTCTGAATTGTTTCTTGGCTTGATGCCACAGGATGTCTGAATCGAATGGTTTTAATTTTAGAAAAGTAAGTTAACTTTTCCACCTGCCTACCTGCACATTCTAAATAGGATTTTTTTCACTGTATTATTTCTTTCTTTTCTTTTTTTTTAGTTTCTTTGTAGGTTTTCCCTTGCATGTAAGGTTATCCACTCAAAATGTGGCATTTCAAGAATCCAGGAACTCATTTTCAAGGGTTCATTGCAACTTGAATACTTGCAAGTACTTTTTTATTCCCTCCCCTCCCTAAAACCTCTCGGTAGATAAGTCTGGAATGTGTAGGCTGTCCTATGTTAGGGTACCTTTAAAAAAAAAGCTTTCTGTTATCAACAGGAGCTTGTAGTGCATCAACTTTGGAAATACAACCTGTTCAAAACATAACTAGAACAGAAGGAATAAGTTTTTTGAACTGCAGACACTGTTTCAGTTTGGAAGATTTTCGCCATCTTTTACTAACCTTTCCCAGTGCAAACCTTAGTTTGCTGATGGGTGTGCCCTTTGCAAGGGGTTGGAAGGTAAGTGTAATTTAGAGCAATCCTATCAATTCAGAAAGAGGTCACTAGGCAGACGGAAGTCCCTTGCAAGTTATAAACCAGACAGTCTCTATGACGGAAGGTCAAAAGGGGAATCCATTGTTTACTAACTGTAATTGTCTGGCTGGAGGATGGTTGTTAGATGGATGGCATGAACCTCAGTTTCTCAGCAAAAGTCACGGCACAAAACATGTTTCCACTTGGACTCAACAAAAGAAAATCTAGGTATTAATAGGTTTATAATTTGGTGGCCTGTTTCACAAGAGGTGAAATTATTATTGCTGAGATATATATGTCAGTATTCAACTGGCAATAGATGTATCTATGCCTTCATCTTTTTCCTTTTCTAATATAAATGCTCTTAAAGTTTTGTTTAGCTGTCTCAATTTTGTAAGATTTCTTTTTTCTTTTTGTTTCTTTTGGAGTTTGCATTTTAAATTCTTCTTTCTTTCTCTCTTGACTTTTTTAAATTGTTAAAATAATAGAATACAAAAGATGATAAGAAAGAGAATGAGATGAAACAAAATAGAACTGCTAAATATAAAAGTTTTTAAAAGCATAGGAAAAGCTTTCTAGTAATCGAGTGTCTCCATTACCTCTGTGTTCCCAACCATTAGCCTCAATTTAAATATTTATGTTTTATATTGAAGGTTAATTTTGGTGGTTGATTTCTGTTTCAGTCCTAGAAGCCATATCCCAAATGTTTAAACCTGCTTTTCCTTTAATGGGTTGCATTCAGGTAGTCCTGCCCATTATGGTCGTCAGTCATGTTGGTCATAATATGAGTCATCATAAGGCTGATCTGATCTTATGACTTATTTTTTTCAGCAGCAGTTGTTAAACAAATTCCACAGCCATTAAGTGAACCCATTGCTCGCTCTTGGGTGTTTTTCCTCAAAAAAATGGAAGTAAAGGGCAGTTTTCAGAAAAAAAATGAAAATCGCGGTCACGTACTTGTGTGGGAGACTGCCAAGAGCTGTAAATGTGGGCTGGTTGCCAGGTGCCCAAAATGAAGTCATGTGACTGGGTGAGGGCAGGTGTTGGAACTTTGTAACTAGGTCATATGTTGGAGCAGAGGTGGTATTCAACAGGTTCTGACTGGTTTTGGAGAACCGGTAGTGGAAATTTTGAGTAGTTCAGAGAACCGGCAAATCCTACCTCTGACTGGCCCCGCCCCCATCTATTATCTGCCTCCCGAGTCCCAGCTGATTGGCTGGGTCTTCTTCGGTTGCCCTGCACAGGAGAACGGAGCTGGAAAGCAGGTTAGTGGGGTGGGGAGGGAATGGGGGATTTTGCAGTATCCTTCCCCTCAGTGGTGGGATTCAAAAAAAATTTACTGCTGGTTCTGTGGGCATGGCTTGGTGGGCATGACAGGGGAAGGATACTGTAACCACTAACCTGCTTTCCAGCTCTGTTCTCCTGTGCAAGGCAACAAAGGAAGACCCAGCCCATCAGCTGGGATTTGGGAGGCAGAGAATAGATGGGGGCGGGGTCACTCAGAGGTGATATTCTGAACTACTCAAAATTTCCACTACTGGTTCTCCGAACTACTCACAATTTCTGCTACCACTTCTCTAGAACTGCTCAGAACCTGCTGAATACCACCTCTGCTTCCCCCGGAGTGGGCTGGGAATGGAGATTTTACAGTTTCCTTCCTCTGGCACACCCACCAAATCACACCCACCAAGCGACACCCACAGAACCTGTAGTAAAAAAAATTGAATCCCCCCACTGAGTTGGCAGCTGTATAAGGGAGACATTTCTGCTTGGATTTGGTTAAACTTCTTTAGCAGATACATACAGGTAGTCCTTGAATTATGACCACAACTGAGACCCAAATTTTTGTTGCTCAGCAAGACAGTTAAATGAGTTTTATTTTGTGACATTTCTTGCCATAGTTGTTAAGTGAATCACTGCAGTTGTTAAGTTAGTAAGACAGTCATTAATTGAATCTGGCTTCCCCTTGTCAGAAGGTTGCAAAATGTGATCACATGACCCCAGACCACTGCAACCGGCAACCGGTATGAAAACCGGTATGAAAAATGGTCATTAGTCAGTTTTTCAAGTGCCGTTGTAGCTTCAAATGGCCGTTAAATGAATGGTTGTAAGTAGAGGATTACCTGTACCGACAATTTTGCCATTGCAGCACACTCCCCAATTTTGGTCTCCCAGTCTGATATTGTTGGCAAAGTTTTGTTTTTTCTCTCCCTCTTTCTGAACTTCAAAATGAATTCATTTTCCCTTTAAAATAACAAAGAATAGCTGGGGGCTATTTAATAGGCATAGTGCTGCTTAATTGTGTCAACAGTTATTCACACATTAGCACTAGCTCTTCCTTCAGGTTTGCACAGTGCTGATTTGTTAAAATAAGTTGATCATATTTCTCATAAATAAAATTAGCTTTGGGCAAAGTAAGCACTTGATGGGTGGGGAGAAATTAAATGGTGGATGGTTATAGAGTTTGTTCACTTTCTAAATCTCTTAACTGGAAAAAAAATGTGTGAAAATGTTTGGATGTGAGTGAGCACTTGTGTCTGATTTAAGGACATAGTAGATAACAACTCTATTTGCAAAATTATAATAAGCAGCAGTTAAATGGGGTAGAATAAATTCAATTATTTTTCGTGTTGATTTTTTGGGGGGAGGAAATACTTAGCTACACTATTAGAAATATTGTATGCTACTATGGTTCCCCCCCCCCAATTGAATGGAGTAGGAATGCCAAATGAAATATGATATAGCTGTGGCTACTTGGTCAAGGGCATTCGATGATCTGGATTCATCTTAACTTGGTTGCCCTTTGTTTTCAATGCAATCAGCCAACGCTCAAATCCCATCTATGATATTGGGAAAGACGGGCAACTAACTTAATTCATTTCCAGCCCTCTATAGGTCTCTTGCACAAAGACTATATGAAATTTGGAAAGGAGTCCTAGACAGTGTAGGTCTGCTTGCTTTGGGGCCCACCAGGCTATGTTCCAAGAGATAATGAGGAGATCATTAAGCCGGATGTAGTTGTCTGTCTGCTGGTTCTCTCTCTCTCTCTTTTTCTCTCTCTCCCTCCATGTGTGTGTGTGTGTGTGTGTGTGTGTGTGTGTGTGTGCTGTTCCTGGATAACAAGATTTGAGATGAGCAAGTTGGAGACTGAAGAAGACAATGGAGAGCAGACCTCCTGCTCCAGTTAGGGTGGGTAGTATCCTGAGTCTGGGGCAATTCCGCAGAATAAGCTTCATGGGCAGAACAAGGAAGGCCAGATTGAGGGTCAAGATTACAAGACGGACTTCTAATTCAAGGCTTCCTGGGGATCCTGTCAACTCGTAAAGCATTCCTGGCTTGCTCTCAAGTTGCCATAAGAAGTAGAGGGGGAGAGAGAGATTTGATGGAGCAGTTCAGTTGCTATGACCAGAAGCACATATTCCACACATATCTTTCTCCAGATTGTGTCCCAGGTTACCAAAGCCAACTGGAGAGGTGGGTTTTCTACAGCCTGTGAAAGTGCTCCGTTGGAGAACTTGATTTATGACACACCCTGGGAGGAGGGGTGGGGTGAGGAAACAGGGTCATAAGTAAGCAGTAAATTACGTAGGCCAGAGCCGGCTCGAGGCTCATGAATTAATTAGGGCATCCGTCAGAATCCTGACAGATCCTTTGAAAGTTCATTTGCAAGGAAGAATGGTAGGTTGCAGATAGAGCAGCCAAGAAGAATGATAGATTGTAGATGGAGTGTCCAGGAAGAATGGTAGGTTGTAGATGGAGCATCCAAGAGGAATGGTTGGTTGTAGATGGAGCATCCAGGTGTGTGTGTGTGTGTGTGTGTACATACACACACACACTCTAAAGGTTGCACACATATTAATTGAACCTTTCAGTACACACACAGGTATACATCCATCCATAATCAGGCAAACGAAAAGGCTTTGTCTCCCTAGAGAAACAAAGAGAAGGATTTTCCACTCACCCCATGTTCTTTCTTTAATGCCACCCTTCCCTGGAAGGAACACTATCTGGACTTATCTTCTGGACAGCTATCCTACAGGCTTTCTGGTTTGTATTTATCAGAAGCTCCAGATACTTGTTAAGTATCAAGCTAGATTAGAATCTTTATTGCACACTTGAATGGAGATACCACAGTTAATTGACTCCTGCTGACCTGAAGATGCAGCCTTTTTCCTAGAGCCACAGCAATTTTAATCTGGCATTTCTTCACCCCCATTCTTCTCACTGCTTAATGGATATTTTGCTTTGTGCTTCTCAATTTTGTTGCTGGATTTATTGTTGGCATTATATTTATGATGGTTGCAGGTTTCCAGGGTCATGTGATTATCATTGGTGACCTTTCCAGCTGGCTTCTGACAAGTAAAGTTCAATGGAGAAGGCTGGATTCACTTAAGGACTATGTGATTCATTTAACAACAGGGTTTAAAAAAGATTGTAAAATTTCTATTGCATAGCAACTACCTTCTAGTCCCAATTATGATCATAAGGTAAGGACTATCTGTATCTCTTTAGCAACCGTAATCCAATAGGTCAATCAGAAGGCCCTGGTAGTTCCATTTCTCTATCATAGTTAGTATTCAACATCAGACCCACTATTTTTGTATATGTCTAATCTCCCTTGTGTGAGTTTGAAACAACAATTAACTTTCATATAATTTCTTAATGCAAGGCCACTAATATTCTGTTTTAAATGTTATTATTCCACCAGCATCACTTGGAAATAATAATATTTTTGATGGTTTGTTGTGGAATTCAAATTCTTCTTATTCCCTTTCTTCTTTATTATTACTATTTTTTCAGTAGGCTGTTCTCTCAAATTAGCTGGAAGGTTATGCCTATTTCTTTTAATACAAATAAGCCAGAACTTGCTCAAAACACGATGCATTCACATATTATCGCTTCTTCACTAATTATCCAGAGTATTTGTTTAGTGGAAGTGCACTTTCAAGTGGGGGGTTGAGTTGGTAACAGTCAGATTGTAGCATAACTAAGAATTATAAAAAGAAAGAAAAAAAAATATGTCAAGTCTCTGACTGTGAAAATTAAAGTTGACCTGAGAATATGTACTGGGGGCATTATATCATGCATTTTTGTGCTAACAGAGTGCTGAGGATATCAAAAGGAAATGAAGGGTAGGATGGGGGCTAAAATTTTCAACAACATAGCTCTTTTCACCTTGTTTTAAGAGGAGATTTAGCATTAAAATGGACTTGGACCTTCTTTAAAACGCACCATGGAACAGCTATGTCTCTATGCTCAGCTGATTGTTGAGAATTAACAGATAACAGATAATCAGAGTTGGAAGCAACCTTGTAGGTCATCTAGTCCAACCCCCTGCCCAAGCAGGAGACCCTACACCATTTCTGACAGATGGGAGTCCAATCTCTTCTTGAAAGTCTCAAGTGATGAAGCTCCCACAACTTCCAAAGGCAACTTCTGTTCCATTGGTTGATTGTTCCCACTGTCACAACATTTCTCCTTATTTCTAGGTTGAATCTCTTCTTGGTCAGTTTCCATCCATTATTCCTTGTCTGGCCTTCAGGTGCTTTGGAAAATAGCTTGACCCCCTCCACTCTATGGCAGCCCCTCAAATATTGGAAGACTGCTATCATGTCTCCCCTGGTTCTTCTCATCACTAGACTAGCCAGGCCCAGTTCCAGCAACCGTTCTTCATACGTTTTAGCCTCCAGTCCCCTAATCATCCTGGTTGCTCTTCTCTGCACTTTTTGTAGAGTGTCAATGTTTTTTTTTTTTATAGTGCGGTGACCAAAACTGGATGCAATTGTAGAATCAAATACAGGCAGTCCTCAGTTTACAACAACTCATTTAGAGACCATTCAAAGTTACAAAGTAACACTGAAAAAGTGACTGATGTATTTCAAACTTACAACTGTTGCAGCATCCCCATGGCCACATGATCAAAATTCAGCCACTTGGTGATTGACTCATATTTATGATGGTTATAGTGTCCCTGAGATCATGTGATCCCCTTTTGTGACCTTCTGACAAGCAAAGTCGATGGGGAAGCCAGATTCACTTAACAACTGTGTTACTAACTTCACAACTGCAGTGATTCACTTAACAACTGTGGCAAGAAAGGTTATAAAACGGGGTAATGCCTCACTTAGCAACCAAAATTTCGGGCTCAGTTATGGTTGCAAATTGAAGACTACCTGTAACTTCATATTTTTAAATACTTTTTAACTCTGATGGGGAAAGGGTTGTTTTGTTTTGGTTTTGTTTTGGAGACAGATAAAAATACAAGGGAGAAAAAATATCTGCATTCAAGGAAAGTTGGAATAAGTTGTAGTTGGTGCTTTGTGAGGCTCTATCATGTTCACCAAGGAAGCTTTGGTCAGAATAGAACTAATGGAGGCTTTGCAATGGGCTGTTTGGTTGTACCTGAAGAAGTCACAACTGAAGGAAGAAGAGATAGTAAGGTGAAAATACAGTCACTTTGAAGTTCTCTATTTCCCAGTCCTCATAAATGGGAGAACTGGGAAATAGATGTCCTAGGTTTCTTATCTTCCCTTAAGAAATGGCCAAACGTGGTTAATTTCTTGATAGGCTAGCATCACTGATCTATGTTTTGCATTGCAAAAGAGACAATAAAAAAAGAGAGGCATTTGCTTTCAATGGCTTAGAAAGCTACAAAATGTGCTACAAAGAAGGGAAAGGAAAGTGAAGGCAAAAGTAGCGAAGATCTTACCTTTTAGTTCCAGGATCTCCAAAATTGGCAACTTTAAGACTTGTAGATTTCAGCTCAGGGGTGGGCTGCTGGGGGCTTTTAGGGGCTCAGGAGAGCCCCTAGCTAAGACTCTGCGGGGTTTGGAGAACCCCCAATAATCCCAGAAAGACAAGCAGCAAGGGAAAGCTCTTAATAGGCTTAATTGAACTTCTGGGCATTCAGCCAAGAGCATTTCACACCGAAAAGTGTTGCACTAGATAAACAATCCACTCAGCTCTTGCGAGGAAGAGCCATTAGAAAACCAGATAACATAGCCACTAGCCTCCAAGGGGATTAATTCGCAAATAATAAGAATCACTTAACTCACCAGAAGCTCCAAAATCCCTTTCACAGTCACTGCTATTAAGCCTGGTTTCACCCAGTCTTTTATTTAAGTATGAAATGCATGAAATAATCAACAACTTTTTGGTATATATCTTTTTTTAGGTAATTAGGGCAAAGAAGCAACGTCAAGTTGACCACACCTACCCAGTCACTAGGGCAGAGACCTTGCTAACAAATTTGAAGCCTAGCCCTGCTTCAACTCCCAGAATTCCTCAGCCAGCCTTGATGAGGACAGTGCATGCTGGCTGGGGAATTCTGGGAGTTGAAGTCCACAAGTCTTAAAGTTGTCAAGCTTTAGTTAAGAATGATGGGTAAGCAAAAATTGCAATTGCCTCTTGCTTATAAAGTTTGCTCTTGGTTGAGCTCAGATCTTTTCCACTTCTTTCTTATTTATTTATGGGATTTCTATGGCTGCCCAACTTGCAAAAATGTGAGTCTGGTAGTATAGAAAGAAAGAATTAAAAAGACAAAAATGAGAAGGAATTAAAACAGAAAAGCCAACAAAAGCCACAGGAGCAGCCAGACACACTATGCTACAGTTCATCTTGTCAGAGGAGCTTTTCTGATATATCCTTGCTCTAATACCCAAGGCTGAATCTGAGAGTCCTCTTTTACTGGGCCAAACTTTTAATTAAGGATAGAAAATAAATCCCTCAAAGAAGAAATAAACAGCATCTGGATACTTAGAGAAGAAACAACTTACTTATCTTACACTAGGCCTATATGTTACATAGGAGCCAGGATCTCCAAAAGTTGCATTGGTGTAAAAAAAATATTGAATGGAAGAATGCTAGATGAAGGGGAAAAAATGGGGAGTTTTTTGGTCTAATTCTTCACCAATTTTGCTTTCGTCACAGAAACCTCACAACTGTAGTTTTGACTTAACTTCCCTCAGCCTGATATATTGTACTGATATATGTAGTCCTTAACTTGCAACCATTCATTTAGTGGCCATTCAAAATTGGCAACATCTATGAAAGAAGTGACTTAACCACTGGTCCTTGCACTTACAACTTTACAGCATCCTTATTGTCATGTGATCAAAAATTTGGGTGCTTGGCAACCAGTATGTATTTACAACAGTTGCAGTGTCCTAGGGTTGTGTGAACACCATTTGAGTCTTTTCCAACTGGTTTCCAACAAGTAAAGTCCATGGATTTGCTTAAGGACTGCATGATTCATTTTTAACAACTGAAGTGATTTGTCTAGCAGCGGAAATTCAGATTCCAGTCGGTGGTCATAAGTTGAGGATTACCCATGGTGCCAGTAGTGGCATTCAAATGTTTTTACTACCCATTCTGTGGGCGTGGCTTGGTGGGCGTGGCAGGGGAAGGATACTGTACAATTTCTAGTCAGAGGTGGCTTTTGCCAGTTCTCCGAATAACTCAAAATTTCCTCTACCGGTTCTCCAGAACTGGTCAGAACCTCCTGAATACCCACCTCTGCATGGTGCATCATCCAGTTAGTGGCTATGAGATTCTGGGACATCAGGAAGGGCAAAATTCTTGTAAACTCTAGATTGGTTGAATAAAAGCTGTAGACATCAAAAGAACTTAGCTTGAATTTCTCTAGCTAGTTCTTCCTTGTAAGAAACCTTTCCTAATATTTCATTGAACCTTAAATGTTCATAGGCCAGATGCGTCATGTGCTGGCCACGCCCACGCCCAGTTTTGCAAAGGAAAAAAAAAGTCCCAATACATCATGTGATGCCACCGTGATGACGTGAGTTTGACATCCCGGTTTTAGTGAGTTAGTTCTAATTGATTGGTTCACACCAGAAGTGGCATTCAGCAGGTTCTGGTAGCAGAAATTTTGAGAAGTTCAGAGAACCAGCAAATACCACCTCTGACTAGAGATTTTACAGTATCTTTCCCCTGCCACGCCCACAGAACCAGTAGTAAAACTAATTTGAATCCCACCACTGGTTCACACCTCACACTGAACCATATTATGGCTTACTAGGATGGATGCACAGGGGTGGAATTCTACCAGTTCGCACCTATTTGCTAGAACCGGTTGTTGACATTCTAAGCAGTTCAGAGAACCAGTTGTTAGAAGACATTACTTGCCTAATCCTGTAAGGAAGGCAGGAAGGAAACATTCTGGTGTTGCTTACAGAAACTGCCTCTCTGTTAACCCTTATTACATTCTTGGCAAGACTAGACTTCCTGTCTCAGGAACTTCTCTGGAATTTTTTTCCCTCCTTTGCTGGTACTTTGCTTGTGTCGAGTGACCATTTAAAGTTACAATGGCACTGAAAAAAGTGACTTATGACCATTTTTCACACTTACAACTGTTGCAGCATCCCCACAGTCATGAGAGGCCAGGCAAGGAGATGCGTGCCTCGATGTGAGTGATATTGAGTTGGCCATGCCCAGCCAAAAACATGACCACCAAGCCACGCCCACCAACTTAGCCACGCCCACAGAACCAGTTGCTAAAAAATTTGAATCCCACCCCTGTGGGTGCACCTAGTTGATGTGTCCTTTGGGAATTGATAAATGATGACAAAAACCTGACCCAGGCAGGATTAAAACACATTAAAGTCCTGGAAAAAGAAATACACAAATGAAATAAACAAGACTATTTTTTTTTCTTCCCTTAAATTCTGATTGAATTGGACTCTGAACATTGGGTTTTTTGTTGTTTGGACTTTTGACTGTGTTGTAAGGTATGTTGATACATTGGGAAAGAAATAGCAATAACACTGAGACTTATATACCACTTCATGGTGCTTTACAGTCCTCTCTAAGTGATTTACAGTCAATTCTAAAATGAGTAGAGGGGGGGAAAAGACTAAAGATAAATAAAAATGTGTGGTCCTTCAAAAATTATAATCATCTACAGTCTGCCTCTTCTCTTTCTACAGTTTATCCTAATAATTTCAGCGATTCCCCTTCTCCATTGCACGCAAGTGTGCGAGCACACACCCAGTCTGCCTGGAGTAGATAAAACGACTTTGTGTGTCTAACATGATCAGGCCTGGGGAAACAGGAGTGGAACATGGACATCTGTTTAACAATTCCCTTTTGTTGGGAGGATCATAGAGACCCCTGTTGTCTGACTGTTGCACTCAATCAAAATGAATAAGACGCTCATATTTTTTGAAAGTGGGGTGAGTGAGAGAGGGAGAAAGAGAGAGAGGCACAAAGAGGACAAGGAAGACAACCTTAAGTATTTGCTTACACTTTTCTGTTTTAATTTTGAGAGCCTGATGATGTGGGGAATCCCTCAGGCTTCTGGGGGGAGGGAGGGAGGGAGGGGGTGGTGTAGGAAGCAAGAAGCAGGAGTTTTCAGGAAGAGTAAAGGAAGTGTTTTGTTCTCTGTCCATGGTGCGGCCTGGGAGAGCTGAAAGCAGTCCGAACCAATTGCAGCTCACTTAGCAAAGCCTTCATTCGCGCTTTGCCACACATGCTTACCAGATGTGTTGGACTTGGGGGGGGGGGGGGCAGGAGGAAAGGGGCATGTGAGGAACGGGCTAACATGCTTAAATCTAATAATCTGTCCTTTGTTTTCAAAGCTATTGTGTTGGGAAGGGCAGAAATGGGTAGTGTGTGTGTGTCTGGCAACATTTTTTTTTTTTTTTTTGGTGCAATCAATCCTTAGTTGGGTGAATGGAATGCCTTGTCTTTTGTTGGTTCCTAGGGAAACACATGCGCGCACTCACACACACAAACACACATGGTAGCCCGAGTGAAAGGATATTTTTTTATAGCGATCAGTAACCTATTCCCCTGCTGTAAAATAAAATAATAATAATAATAATAGAGCAATATTATTGGAGGGGATTTAGGAAATGAATCCTGTGCTGTCCCTGGTGGCTGTTTCGGGGTAGTGCAGTGCAATTTGCTGATCCATCAATTTAGGGACAGGGTTGTTGGGCAAGGCTGGAAGAAAAAGAGGAAAAATTCATTTATGTTGTTTTGATCAAGAAAAGCAGATAAATTAGATTTTTAAAAAAAAAAAAATCTCATTTTTAATCAAAATTTTACCTTTCTTTAGTGGAGATTAAGATTTCTCCTCTAAACCAAAATGGAAATAATTTTGAATTTAACTTTTAAGAGGGATTCCCCGATAGTTTCAGACTTGTAGATCTTAGTATCCCAACGTTCTCGCCCAGAATTATTGCTGGGGATAGTCAGTCAAATACTTTTCTTTTAAATTATCAGTGTGAACCCCCTAGTAAGAGCAGATATGATTAGTGGTGGGCTTCTGCCTGGTCGGACCCGGTTCGAATGAACCGGTAATTGTGATCACAGGCTGGGCCCAACCACCTGACCCTGCTTTATCCTTTCCATATATACCCAGAGGTGGTATTCATAACCGGTAGTGGAAATTTTGAGTAGTTTGGAGAACCGGCAAATACCACCTCTGACTGGCCCCGCCCCATCCATTCTCTGCCTCCTGAGTCCCAGCTGATGGCTGGATCTTCTTTGGTTGCCTTGCATGGGAGAACAGAGCTGAAAAGCAGGTTAGTGGGGCTGGGAAGGAATGGGGATTTTGTAGTAACCTTCCCCCAGGAATGGGAAGGGGAATGGAGATTTTACAGTAACCTTCCCCTGCCATGTCCACCAAACCCCACTCCAGGCCCACCAAGCCACGCCCACATAACCAGTATTTTAAAAATTTGAATCCCACCACTGTATACAAGTAACTTTCTGGCTTGTTCCCCCCTGCCCTCACTGTCCTGCTGTGTTCCGCGCTACACCTGCTGTACTCACCGGAGCTGCCTGAGTAGATTAGCTTCATGTTTGAAGCTACATTTCAGCCCTGAAGTGGTGTGTACAGCGAAGCAAGTTTGTGGCGTGCATGCACACTCACAACCAATGAACCGGTTGTTAACATAAGTAGAGCTCCCCCCCCCCCCCCCCCGGATATCATGAACCCATTGATAAATTCAACTTGCTGGTGGATGCTTGTTTGGATTCTATTTTAGAAGCCCTCATGGTACAGAACTGCAGAATCTCACAGATTATTTCTTCCCACGTGTCTCAGCTGAAGCTTTGAGGCCATCCTTTGAGGTATCCTTGTGAAAAGGACCCTACCACAACTGATTTGCTAAAAGCTTTGTAAATTACAAGAGACACAGAGAACTGCCGTATTCAAATTGTATCTCCAATAGGACCAGGTCACCCCGTTCTTATGGCTTGCTGGGATCGCCCATCTTCCTGGCGCTTTCTTTTAGAATATTCAATAATTGTCGAAGGTGTCCAATTATGATGAGGTTGATGTTTCAGGCAGCAAACTATTCTACTAGTCCTTTGGGCTGCTTGAATCATCAACTGGCTCTTGTTAAATTATAAACAAATACGGTATGGTAATGATATACAGTATAATAACAGAATAACAGAGTTAGAAGGGACCCAAGAGATCTTCTACTCTAACCTCAAGCAGGGAGTGTCATTTCAGACTGATGGTTGTTATTTCAGACTGATGGTTGTCCAATCTTTTTCAAAAAAAACTTTCAGTGTTGGAGCACTTACAACTTCTGGAAGTACTGATAAATTGTTCTATCCTGAAATTTCTCCTTATTTCTAGGTTGGTTCTCTCCTTGATAAGTTTCCATCCATTGCTTCAGGTGATTTGGGGAATATGTTGACCCCCTCTTCTCTGTGGCAACCCCTGAGATATTGGAACACTGCTATCATATCACCCCAATTCTTCTTTTCATTAAACTAGCCATGCCCAATTCCTGCAACCGTTCTTCATATGTTTTAGCCTTCAGTTCCCTAATCATTTTATTGCTTTTCTCTGTACTCACTCTAGAGTCTCAACATCTTTTTTTGATAACGTGGCAGCCCAAACTGGATACAATATTCCAAATGTGGCTGTCATGCCCCTGGTGGAGACGGACTCTGAGGGAGAGGAGGAACAGCCGACAGGGAGTGGAAGTGTGGCTCCGGAGCTTTTGGAGGAGGCTGGGGAAGGGCAGAGGCCAGCTGGGCAGTCAGAGGCCCATCCCTTCTCCATCCTAGGGCACACAGGGAAGAGAGGATAAGGGAGAGACGTGGTCTACTCGAGAGGAGAGGGCTTTGATCCTCTTCATGGGCTGCAGCTGTGACAACTGAATAAGAGGACGGACCTGCGTACTGGCGAGTGCTGGAAACAAAGCATGGAAATATCTCTACTTTATGGTTCCTCTCTGAGTTTGGCATCCTTCCCAGTGTGTGTTCTGTTTTCTGTGGATATCCTCCAGCCCTTATCTTGCCTGGTTTGTATTGCTTTTTTCCTTCTTCTTGTAACTGTGTGGGAGTTTTTTGTCTTTCGTCAAGGATATTTGGAGCTTGGAAGCAAAGTTAAGGAATAAAAGGGGCTTCACCTGTTTTCTGTGACTGTGTTTGTTTTGTATGCCACCCTAGGTCATCACAGTGGCCTCACCAAGGCATTATAGCAGGGGTCTCCAACCTTGGCTCCTGGAAGCCTGGCGGACTTCAACTCCCAGAGTTCCACAGCCAGCAAAGCTGGCTGTGGAATTCTGGGAGTTGAAGTCCGCCAGGCTTCCAGGGGCCAAGGTTGGAGACCCCTGCATTATAGAGTGTACTACCACTTCACATGGTGTTGGTTCTACAAAGCCTTTCCTCACTTAATATAGCTATCAGAACTGATTGGCAGTCAGAGAAGGTTACACAGCAGGAACTCTATGTTATGCCTTCTTCTCTCCAGTCAGTACATATTTTCCATTGATTCTGAAGTTTCTTGAATCCTTAACTTGATAAATATCCTTGTGGATTTGACCTTGAGCTATCAGACTAAGCGGAGATGAACTTAGAGGAAATTTGTCAGTCTAATGAAGTCAATTTTAATCCCTGCAATTTCAAACATTAGACTGAGTTCCCTTTCAGCAGACGCTGAATTGGTTTTAAAGTTGCTGAAATAGATGTGTACTGCTAATTAATGTATGTGTTGAATCATAATTATGTCATCCTGAGGGATTTACAAAATAGAATTTAGTTAAAATTTGATTCGGTCTTCAATCATTCACAGGAGGCAGACAAATTATCATCATTTAGTGCTCTCTGATTTCAGTTCTGAAGATAATCTGAGGTGGGGTGGCGGGGAGGCAATGCACTTGTGTTGTTGCTCTTCTATCCAGTGGGTGCTTCAGTAGCTGAGACGCTGGGTTTGTTGGCTAGAAAGGTTCGAGACTCAAGGTTCGAGACCCAAGCACCATGTGACAGGGTGAACTCCCCTCCTTGCCCCAGCTTCTGCCTACCTAGCAGTATGCAAATGCAAGTAGGTAAATAGATACCACTTCAGTGGGGAAGGTAACAGGGCTCCATGATGTCATGTTGACCACATGATCACAGAAATGTCTTTGGACAGCACTGGCTTAATGGCCTTAAAATGGAAATGTGCATCATCCCCTATAGACGGCAACGACTAATAGAGTAAGATCTGCAGGGAATCCTTTACCTTTTCTTTAAACCTTCTCTCCAGGGCAGTTTAATATTCTCTGTCACATTTTATTAGTATAGTACAGGTTCCCGATGTCTACAATACAGGAAAGTCTTCTCTTTCGCCCAATATTTGTTGGAGAACATTTCTCTAGCAGGGGTCTTCAAACTTGACAGCATTAAGACTTGTGGACTTCAACTCCCAGAATTTCTCCTCCAGTCATGTTAGCTCAGGAATTCTGGGAGTTGAAGTCCACAAGTCTTAAACCTGCCAAGTTTGAAGACCCTTGGGATAGTAGCTTAGAGGGATAGTTTGTTGTAACGGTTAAGGCAAATGGCTCGAATACGAGAGACCGTACATTCTATTCCCACTTGAAGCTAGCTGGTGACTTTGGACCAGTCTCTCTCTCTCTCTCTCTCAGCCCTTGGAAGAAGACATTGTAGGGGCAAGCAATTTCCAAAAATGTTGCAAAGGGACAATCCAGGTAGCTGCCAGGAGTTAACAATGACACAATGGCAACCCTACTCCTCCAAAGTACAGGTAGACCTTGACTTAGCAACAATTCATTTAGTGACTGTTTGAAGTTACAGCAGCACTGAAAAAAAGTGGCTTATGACTGTTTTTCACACTTACAACAATTGCAGCATCACCCTGGTCACATGATCAAAATTTGGAGCCTTGCCAATGGGCATGCATGTATGACGGTTGCATTGTCCCAAGGTTATGCGATCACCTTCTAATAAGCAATGTCAAAGGAAAAGCCAGAGCCATTTAACAACCTTAACAACCTGTTACTAACTTAAGAACTGCAGTGATTCACATAACAACTGGAACAGAGGTGATATTCAGCAGGTTCTGACCAGTTCTGGAGAACCGGTAGTTCGGAGAACTGGCAAATCCCACCTCTGACTGGCCCCGACCTCCTCTATTCTCTGCCTCCCATTGAGTCCCAGCTGATCGGCTGGGTCTCCTTTTGTTGCCCTGCACAGGAGAACGGAGCTGGAAAGCAGGTTAGTGGGGTGGGGAGGGAATGGGGATTTTACAGTATATTCTTCCCCTGCCACGCCCACCAAGCCACACCAAGCCACGTCCACAAAACCGGTAGTGAAATAATTTGAATCCCACTACTGAACTGTAAGCAAGAAAGATTGTAAAATGGGCCAGAACCCATTTAATAACTATCTTGGTTAGCAATGGAAATTTTGGGCTCAATTGTGGTCATAAATCAAGGATTACCAACAGTATACCAAACCTGGCATTGCCACTTTCATGCTAAAGTCTGTGAAAAGTAGGAAAAGGCATATGAATACCAGATGGATTGTACTTGGGGAAGTTTGCTCTTCTTAATCTTTCATTTGTTCGCTGCTATGGCTCTATATAGTCTTCTACCCATTTGCTTTTTCTGGTTGAACACCCTGGTCTGCCTCTTCTCCCCAAACTTTTGTCTTATCAAAGTGTTGCACGTGGAAGGGAAATGCAGAATTGAGGATTTGTGGTTTGCTATCCAGCCTTTTAAGGTTTAGCTTGATAAGGTTCTTTCTTCTAGCGATGGCATTTTCAACCTGTACTATAAGCCGTGTTACTTTCCTTTATCTAGCTATTTAGCCAGTGGATGATAGCTAAGCCGCTGGGTACGATAACAGTCCTGTTCTGATGTTATGGTTGAAAAAAAAAGTATAGGAGCCCAATTCGGACTGTGAGCACTCTTACAAAATGCCTGCTAAGAAGGGCATGGTAATTGCATATCGTGCATTTAGGTTGGGCAAAAAGCCATCACAAACTCTCAAAACCATCTCGGGTTGTCTTGTTAATCAGGTAGGATCTGGACTCTGATAAATGCCAAAGGGATTTACCTAGGGGTGGGCTGCTGGGAGTATGCAGAGGTTCAAATGGAGAGCGCCTAGCTAAGATTCTGTGCAGAGAACCCCCAAATCCCACTCCTGGCTGGCCCCTCCCAGCAGTCCCCACTCAGTCCGTTTTAGATGCAAGTAAGTGCAGGGCACTTGCGGAGGCTCGGGATGGGGAAAAAATGGGCCTCCCGGAAGTTTGGGAAGGCCAGAAATGAGCCCGTTTCCCACTTCCAGAGCCCAGGGAGACTGTTTTCACCCTCCTGGAGGTTCAAGGAAAGCCTCCGGATCCTGAGGAGGGCAAAAAACGCCTCCCCCCCCCCTGTTGTGCAGGAAGCCAACTATGCCACACCCACCTTGGCCACGCCCACCCCACAACCAGGCAGAGCACCCCTTGCTAAAATTTTCAAAGTCCACCCCTGGTTTTACCTGTGTTACACAGGCATGAAAGAAAAATATGAGCCAGCAGTATGCAGCAGCAGCCAAAAAAGCTAATGCAATCCTAATCTGCATCAACAGAGGAATACAATTGAGATCAAGTGAGGTACTAATACCACTCTAGAGTACTGCATCCAGTTTTGTTCACCACACCATAAAAAAAAGATGTTGAAACTCTAGAAAAAGTGCAGAGAAGAACAACCAGAATGATTAGGGGACTGGAGACTAAATATATGAAGAACAGTTACAGGAACTGGGCTTGGCTAGTGTGAAGAGAAGGACCAGGGGAGACAGGATAGCAGCCTTCCAATATTTGAGGGGCTGCCATAGAGAGGAAGGGGGTCAAGCTATTTTCTAAAGTGCCTGTAGGCCAGAGAAGAAACTTTCTGACAGTGAGAACAATCAACCAATAACGTGAGGGATTGCGCGCGCATGCATAGGGGGTGTGGAGGGCGCATTGCATTCTGGGTGCTGGCACGCAAGTGCGTGTGCACTTAATGCGCGCACAATTATTGGCACAGGAACCCAAAAAAGTTAGCCACCACTGACGTAGATAATAGATTTCAATTTCTGTAACTCTGAATCATAACCCTATGGATTGTGGGTATTGCGGTTCTTGAGGGCATCAGAAACAGTTTGTCTGTTGGGTACCATTTCAGGAAATATTTTTAGTATATACTGACATAACGCTGATTCGTTAACAGAAATGTTGTATGAATAGGATGTTGAATTTAGGTTAAAACTTCAATGCATAGATTGATTTGTAGGCAGTCTCTTTCCCTATTTCCCTTTTCCTTAATAGTTTTCATAATTTTAATATTGGACATGGATCAAGTGCAAAATAACCTGGGACAAATTGTGTACAAACACATTTTTAAAAGTCTTCCTACTCCATTGTATAGCAGTGGGGTGTTAATGTGGTTTTTGTATGGCCTGTTTCCTTCCATCTTTTCCTTCCTTTGTTCTTCATTGGAGCCGTTACACACTGCTCAGCATACCTTGAGAAATCTAAGAAGTTGATTGTGTATAGCACCCAAAGCTAGAAGACTTAGACCACAAACATATTCTGCATTTATTTCAACTTCATAATGTTGACCAACATATATGTCTTCAAAACCTGAGTATATCTAATCTTGCTTAAGATATCCATCCTTTGTGAATTCCAATATCACAAAACTTGATCTGCAATTCTCCTTTGACCTCCTTTGATCAGGAAGGAAAATGGTTATTTTCTGAATTTTGTGGTGTGGTATTCATCTTGCATCTGTGCCAAGAAAATATCTAAAATGCCTATGTGAAGGAGAAAATTCATGTAGAAAAGAAGAGAAAGAAAATACCTTTGAAATTACATATCTTTTGAGGAAAAACAAGAACAGCTAACATTCTTAGTTCAATTGGAAGAAATTGGGACCAGAGACTTATGAATCAATATGTCTAAATGTCGTGATTGAAGATCCAACATCTGATCCATTGCATTCCTTCTATTTTCTTGTCTCAAATATTCCTCCTCACCTATCTTTTTGTTGCCTGTCTGTCTTTTTATCTGAAGGTTATATTTCTGCCCTTAGAGAATGGGTCAAACATCTGGTTTAATTCCACCACAATATATCTATGCATTATGCTTACATAGGCATAGATGCATCAAAACAATTTTCCAGGGTGGAACTCCTAACTTTTGAACCGACCTTATGGATGCCTTGTGTGGTGCCTGGTCTAAAATAACAATTTCCAGAGAAACAGAGAGATGGATGTTTGCAGCAGATGCTAACTACATGTTGGGATAACCTTTCCAGGGGAAAGGTCCCCAGCAGGAAGTTGCACAGAAGCTGCAGAGGGGAATGCAAACTTTAAATAAGCTCAGGACATCCCCCTCACTCCACTTTCATATTCTGCATTCCTAGAAAGCACCACCTTGGTTTTATACGTGATTTGTAGCTTAAGAATCTTTTGTTTCTCTCCCAAATGAAATGCAGGTTCAATTGAGTGTTTTCTTAATTACATTTGTTACAGCCAACTTTCCAAGGGGTTGTGCTTATAGAGGCAATCTTATCTATAATTGCAGGTAGTCAAGTACAGAATAACAGAGTTGCAAGGGACCTTGTAGATCATCTAGTCCAACCCCCTGCCCAAGCAGAAGACCCTTGGGTCATCAAATTCCCAGCCAGTGAGCTGGATCTGTCACATACTGGCCACGCCCATGTCCGGTTTAGCAAAGGAGAAAAAAGTCCCCTTTGATCAGTTTCCATCCACTGTTCCTTGTTTGGCCTTCAGGTGCTTTGGAAAATAGGTTGACCCCCTCCTCTCTGTGACAGCCCTTCAAATAGTCCTTGATTTATGATTACAGCTGAGCTCAAAATTTCTGTTGCTGAGTAAGACAGTTGTTAAGTGGGTTTTTCCCTTTTTTATGTTCTTTCTTGCCATGGTTATAAGTGAATCACTGCAATTGTTTATTTACTAACACAATCATTCAGTGAATCTGGCTTCCCCATTGATTTGGCTTGTCAGAAGGTTGCATGACTTTGGGACACTGCAACTGTCATACATATAAGTCAGTGGCCAAGTATCTGAATTTTGGCCACTTGACGAAGAGGATTCTGCAATGGTTGTAAATGTGAAGAATGGTTATAAATCGCTTTTTTCAATGCCACTGTGATTTTGAACGGTCACGAAATGAGCTGTTGTAAGTTGAGAACTATTTGAATGGAACTCCTTTCCTTCAATACAAGAATCTGGAAGGTTCGGTTTGTGCCAAAATTGGAAGAATTGAAATCAGGCTGTCTTCATCTTTCAAAAATGTTTGGAAGTTTGACCTCGAAAGCCCAGAATGTGCCAGCCTGAAAAAAATTGACATCAAATTGACTTCTCATCCTTGAAAATGAGTTCTAATATTTCCTCGGTAGAAACTGGAAGCATTTTGGGATCAAGTCTTTCTGGTGATGAAGACGATATTCTCTGATAAACCCATCAAGTTCGGTTTCTACTAATTAGGCATGTAAAACCATTTCAAAACAAATTCTGAAAGAGAATGGACTTGAACTTTTAATTCTGACTGCTGTTTGCAATGGCAGTAGCAACAGCATATAATAGCATCCTTGAGAATAGAAATATCTGAAAGAAAGGTGCGGCGTGTTCCTAGAAGTTGTGTCTAAAAAGAGACAAATATATTTTTAGATCAGGAGATGTCATACTAAAGAACCCTACAGTAGAGAACAGTATTATGAACATGAACACATGTAATATGCATTAAAAAAAATATTGGGTAACTTATGTTAACAGGTATGCAAATTAAGGGGAGATGTGTATGAAGTGTCCTTATGTTGGAAGATGTTGCAAATGTAAACTGTTAGGAAATTTTCTGTATATTTAAACACACACACAAACACACATTATACAAACAAACCATCAAACCAGAATGCTACTTTACCAACACTGATAGCAAAACTTGGGATTTTGTACTTGATTTTACTGATGTTTATACTCCTGGCAATAACTTCCATCTTTCTGTGCTTCATTGCTTTCGCTTGAAAACTTACACATACAACATCTTTTCTCATATATCAGCACTTGGCGCTGTACATTGTTGCAGTAATAATATTAAAATTTTATTTTAGACTTGGAGCTGAAAGAAGGGAGTTTATTTGGATTAATTTCTACAATAATTTTTTGTTTACATGTGTCTTTTATTCTGTGAGAAAAATTTGCTGAGTGTGCTTGGAAGTGGTAGCCTTCAATTATTGTTGGGTTGACCAATGAAATTCTTAAAGTCCAAATCTTGGTTGCTGGGAAGATGACAACTTAGAGGCATCCTTAGGTGTTCAAACAGCCTTCTTCCATTCAGCAACCAACACCTAATCATCCCCTCTTGTAAATGCTATTTCTATGCCCATGTTTTCACAGGATACCAAACCATGATGCAATGTCATTGTCTATGGGATTCTGGGAAAATGTGGCCCTTTTGTTTTTTTCCCCCTTCATTTGGGAGAATAATGGACTTGCCTCCTCTCTATGCTGTAAAATAGGGGTCAACAACACACAACCTTTTGAGAGTTATGTGGGTCTCCTCAGCACTCTGAGATTGTGACAATCAAATAGTCCAACTTGTCATGGGGAGGGAGTGGGTTTTATGGGAGGTTTAAAGGTGAGCGTGGGAGGAGACCTCCTATATTTCCAAATCAATAAAAGGCCAATATTCGCCTTGAGGCCTCCTAGCATCAGTTTTAATTCATTCCCCCATCTTGACTACCGCAGGGCTTCTCTTGAAAAGTATCCTGAAGCTTTAGCTGACTCCAAACACAGTGACCTGCATGGTTTTGGGCGAATCTAGATTTCCACATGTGTGGTCTCCCTTGCAGGAACCGCATTGGCTGCTGATAACCTTCGGGTCCAATTCAAGGTGCTGGTTGTCACCTTTACAAACAGCACATTATTTGAAGGAGTGCCTTTTCCCAGATACATCTACCCAATTCACAGTAGCGGAAGGACAGAGCATGTTGAGTTTCCTCTCTTCCCTCTGGTGAGACAGAGAAGGCAGGGCTGGGCTTCAAAAGTTTTAGCAAAAGGTTCTCTGCCCAATTACTGGATAGGCGTGGCCTAGTCAGCCTCCTGAACCATGGCAAGGGGGGTGTTTTTGCCTTCCCCGGGTTCCGGAGGCTTTCCTCAAGTCTCCGGGAAGGCAAAAACAGCCTCTTTGGGCTCCGGAGCAGTGGCGGGATTCAGCCAGTTCACACCAGTTTAGGAGAACCGGTTGTTAACTTTCTGAGCAGTTTGGTGAACTGGTTGTTGGAAGAAATCATTAGGGCAGAGAACCGGTTATTAAATTATTTGAATCCCACAACTGCTCCGGAGGCTATCTGGAAGCTGAAAACAGGCCCATTTCCGGCCTTCCTGAACTTTGGGGGGGGGCATTTTTCACCCTCCCTGAGCCTCCACGTACGCCCTGCATTTACCTGCATCCAAAACGGGCCACGTGGGGACTCCGGGGAGAGGAGGGGCAGGGTGGGCGGAGCCAGCCAGAAGTGGGATTTGGGGGTTCTCTGAACTGCACAGAATCTTAGCTAGGGGCTCTCCCAAACCCTTGCGAACCCCCAGCAGACCACCCTTGGAAGAAGGGCCTTCTCCTTGGTGGCTCCCGGCAGAACATCATCCCTACAGAAATAAGATTGGGCACCACCTGGACACTCTTTCAAAAAGCCCTGGAGACATGGTTTTGCCAGCAGGCTTAGGGTCCCCAGCAGTGGTGGGATTCAATTTTTTTTTTTACTACCGGTTCTCTGGGTGTGGCTTAGTGGGCGTGGCAGAGGAAGGATACTGTAAAATTTCCAGTCAGAGGTGGCATTTGCCGGCTCTCGGAACTACTCCAAGTTTCTGCTACCGATTCTCCAGAACCAGTCAAAACCTGCTGAATACCACTTCTAGTCCCCAGGGTGGCAGGGAGCATCTCAAGGGGTTGGTTTGGTTACAACTCCAGGGATTTACAATGTTTTCTATTGGGATTCTACTTCTGTAATCCTCCTGGAGTCACTGTGAGTAAGTCGGACAGCTTATTTAAATTTTCTTAATAAATAAATAATATAAACTTACCCAGCCAACTTCTTCTGATAGATTTTCCTAATTTTTGTGTTTTGGAATGGCCGTCATATCTTTCGATGATATTGTTTATTTTTTTTTTTGTGTGTGTGTGTGTGGGGGGGGGTATTTCCTTAATTCAAAAGAATTTCACCACAATATATCTCTCTTTCTTTTCTCTTACCTCCAAGATTCTCTAGGAAGCCCCAGTGATTCTGTGGGATTCCTGAACAGTTCAATGCTAATCTGTACCTTTGATAGAGGTTGTTACCTAAAATAAATACTCTGGCCACTTTTTCAGAGTTTTCAAGAATTTAGCTCTCCCCCCCCTCCCCACAGTTCCGTGGAATTGGGGGCTGGGGACAGGGAGTAGATAGGAAGAACAATGGAAAAGCATCTCCCAAAGATGCTTTCCACAAGGCAATTGGACTTCCATGGTTTTTTTC